>JAWWMP010000023.1:15794986-15810518 GCA_035047865.1 Dendrocincla tyrannina
GGTCAGGAGTTTATAAATTGCTAAATAAGATGCCTGTTCCTACAAGCTCTCTCCATGATTTACTCATTAGCACTTTATTACAAACACAATGCCCAGAGCCTGTTACTCACAGCACCCTTTGCAACCTTCTGACAACTGGCCTTTCTGAAGGATGAGTGCAGGGTGGCACCAAGCAAGTTGGGAACAGAGCCTCTTGTCACTCAGCCCTATCAAAATCCACAGACTGCAAGAAATCAGATGCCTTTGTGCAGTGCCACATCTCCAGCAGCACTTCAGCCTGTCAGCATCCTGGCACGGGCAGCCAGCAATTCCACAGGAGCCATTACCTGTCCTGCAGAACTAAGAGTCTTTCCAGGCTTGCTGGTGCTCTCCTTCCAGTTACTGTGATTCCCAGAGCACTGTGTTTTTTTGTTAATTTTGCATATATTGCTGTTTCCAAAAATTTCAGTTCGGTGTTTACACGTGTTTCACAATGATCACTCCTAACAACCATTGAGAGACACAATATTACTGTGTTTTAATTTCCTATGAACTGCTGGCTAAGCCTGCACTGAAAGTTGTGAGTGCCAGATGGTCCAATTTATTTTATTTATTCTTTCAGCATCTTCATAGAGTCATAGGCACTTCACACATTTTGCCATTTAAAATCATAAACACTTTGCCATCACCCCAAAAATTCTGCCAGTTGCCTTGGTTATTACCTTTGCTGCATCACCAGTCAGCACCATAGGGTTGCCAGCACCATGGCTGAGGAACAGTTTAAGAGAACTGCAAATCCCAAGATGAAACACCTCGTAGACAAACTGACTGCCAAGCAAAGCATGATCAGTGGGCAGAGTTTTCCCTGGGAAATCCTCTCACTGGTCTTGGACAGTGAAAGTCAAGTATACAAAGCACAGCACAGTCAACAGCATTTATTTTGTCATGGCTCAGACTGACGTCAAACACTTTACAGAGACAAGCAAAAAGTCTGAGAGCTAGTCTTTTTCTTTCTCCCCTTGGCTCTCGCTTGGCTGACTCAAGAAGGTGGGTTACGTAGATCAATAAGTGACAAGTCCTACCTTACCTTGAATTCTGTCTGTAAAGAAAGTTTCTTTGTCAATAGCCAAATTAAAAACAAACAAACAAACAAACAAACAAACAAAAAACCAAACTAAAACCCAGAAAGATATGAAAAGGACATCTGGATTTATAGCTCCCACTAGTAAGTGTGGAAGCAGATGCCTGAGTGTTTTCTGAGCAGAGATGGGCTGGAGCACTTTGCTGAGGAAGGATCAACCTCCCCATCCAGGAATTATGGAAATGGTTTACTAGTCTTTTAATTTCAGCACCTTTTCTTTTCTCTCTGAGAATTCCCATGACAGATCCCACAACACAGAAGGAAATCTGCTTTCCAGCCAGTTGCAGATCTAGCCAACGTGAAAGTGGGATCCTTACCATCTGCTGCCTGGAAGCAGTTCAACGTGCCTTATTTCTGCAAGAAAAATTATGAAGGCAATTGTTGTGTTACTTACAGTTATATTTAACAACAAAAACCCTAAAATATCACTTTCTTCCCAGTCCCAGGCTTCCTGAAGCCCACTGTCAGAGCTGCTCAGGCACAACTTGTTCTGGAGCTGTCCCCACCCTCTTGATGTCCAGACCTTCTGCATCTGACCAGCTCCAGAAGCAAAACAGTTTTTCTGCCTGATAATTTGGGGGCAACTAGAACAGAGCACTTATCAGAAGAGTGTGACAAACATTCCATTATTATTAAAAAAAATACCATTTTTTTTTGAATTGGAGACTTTAATTTGACTTGTTTCATTTGTTTTGGCACTTACTGAGCTATTAGACTTTCAAAAAGGAGTCTAGTGACATGGAAAAGCTGGGGGCTACATCACTGAGCCCATCAGCCATGGATAGAGTCTGGATTTATTATTCAACATGTCACCTAGGTTGTCCTTTGTCACCTGCGTTGCTCAAGTGTCTTTACTGTGCTGTGCATTTACCCAATAGCCAACCCACAGAATTCCTTTCCTGCCATAAAACAATGTCACAATTGTGACAGGTCAGTCACTCGGGTGAAGGAACAGTTTCCACTTAGTTTATATGGAAAACAGTAATTTGAAACAGCCTTACCATGTGAAATATCCCGGATCAGATGGCACAATTATCAGCCTGTGCTCCTTGGAGGCCAGTAACTTGTTCAGCATCTCACCTCCTAAGAAAGCTTGGCTCTCTGAAAAGAGTGCTAATGAACTAAAACTCTATTTTGAAAAAACAGTACCTGCACAGGAGAGCTGGAAGATGGCTTTGTTTCTTAGGCATTCATTTTAACAGAACACCTCATTTTAGCTTTAATTACAGTTTGACCAGCTATGCTGCTGCTTTCCAGGGAACTACAGATCTGCAGCACAGAAGCAGCCACACTGCCTGGATGAACCTTCTCCCTCTCCACTCCCCCAGCTGTTTTATTTCTTTGGAAGTGCTCTAAGTCAGAGGTTTGATGGGTCTTTTCTCTGGTTGAGAGCCATGCTGGATAGAGTTTTACAGGCCAATTGGAAATCACTGCCTGGGGAAGCTGCTAATCCAAAGCCCTGCAGCTGTATCATAACCTGAATTAACGTCTCTGGAACTGCTGAAGATGTAGAAATATTATTATTCATTTGATAGATAAAGGAGTTTTCCAGGCAGGCAAATTCAGAGCACTGGGTAGATGTTATTTCTTAGACTTTTTATGTAAGCATCACTGGGAAGAGCAGAGGAGTAGGACAGATCAGTAGGTCCCAGCCCAGACCAGTCCCTCACAGGGGGGTACCTGGGTTGCAGAGGGAAAATATTTTTTTTTTTTAATGTAAAGACAGCACTTAAGTGACTCTCACTGTGAGCATCGAGCAGCTGTTCAGAGATTACCACAGTTAAATAATCACAGAGAATGGAGTAAGGAGGGCAGTGCTGAGGTCTGGCTTCATGCTGCACAGGAAGGATATTTTGGGGGCTGTTCATAGACAAGCTGGAGTTGAGCCTGGGTATTATTTAGTCAGGAATCCTGAAAAAAACCTCCAGTTGCTGTGAGGGGTGGCACAGGAGTGCAAGTATTTGGAGCCATTAGGGTGACAGCTGAGGCACCTCCCTCTGCTCCATCTCTCTGCCCTTGGAGGAGACTGGCACAAGCTGAGGGTCTGAGACTCAGAGACATGGGCAACATGCTCTTGGATTCACAATTCCCAGCAGCTGGCACTGCAGGATCTCAGGAATCCCCACCATCTCATCTGCCAAAGCATACTCAGTGCAGGATTCCTGAGGATCTCTTAACTCAGCTCCTGGGTCATATTGCCAGCATGATGGAAAATTAATTAAGGCAATACTCAAAATTACAGAATGAAAAATTATTATCCACCTTACTGCTATTACATTGGACTTTTTTTTCCTTTCAAAAATCCCCAGATACTCCATGGGCAACAGGTTCATGACCTTTCCCACTGTAAGTACAGTCTAAGTAACAGAGTTTTGCACATGGGACATTTTCCATGATTCAAGGAGTTGAAGCCATCCTTGCCTCCTGGCATAGCCCAACAAAATCCAGAGCTACCAGGGTTTTGTGACACTTGCAGCTCTTGCAAGTGTGACATTCTGCCTGGGGGAGGGAGAAACCCTTCTCCAGAGGGAACCTGGCTGCTGGCTGGGCTCCTCTTGAAGCTGCAGCTCTGCTGAGCCAGCCACCAGTCAATGTCTGTAAATTCACACATGGCTCTGATGTATTTTACTAACTACACATTTGCATCTTCCCTCTGTTTTCAGAAAAAAATATATTTCCCACAGGCAGAAGCCAAATCTATGGATCATAAAAATGAGCAGAATTAACAGATCCAAAAATGCTCTGCCCACTTCCATGCATGCTGAAAGTATTAGTGCTCCTCTTTCTACCCAACACTTGAAATGTTTTCAGTCAGGTTCTGGACTTCTCTTACACACAGAAGTTATTTCTCACCTGCCACGTTTTGCCCCAATTTACCAGTTTTGACAGGTCATCTTGGGAAAGGCCCTTCTGGTGCAGGGCAGTGTTCCTGCTCAGAGCCTCCACCTTCAAACAGCCAGGCTGTTAATCCAAACCCACTTTCCTCAGCAGAGTTCTGGGTTATTCCAACTAAATCGCCATGTTAGGGTTTTTTTCCCTTTTAGTCCCTGAACACATGCAGGACAAAAAGGTGGGCTTGGATCCATCTCCTGCTTCCCTGACACCTTCATTGTAGCACAGCTACATCAGACACTCCTGCAAGCCTGACTGTTTAAGCACCTATAAAGAAAGCTCATAGTACCAAACAGCTGCACAAACACCTCTTGGGGATGTTTCAAAACCACCATTATGTGTAAAATCTCAGGCACAGAACGAGCTTCAGTTTTCACTGTGTCAAACCTCATTATATTCTGCTCTCGCAAATGGTGGAATAATTTATTTTGTCACAGTCTGATGAGACTCCAAAGCCAGCATTTCTCTGACCCACATACTCCCTTCTGAGCCACTTTAAGGGAAGGATCTAAAGACCTATATTTTTAATTACTTTATAGCATGTGATTAAGATAACTTAGAATAAACTCAAGGGAAAATAAGGGCAGAAAAATTAACTCTTGAGAAAACCGCCAGTTGCTAACATGAAGTGTACTCATTTCTTAAATTAAATAAAAAAAGAAAGATGATATGCCTCATCACCTGGAGTTGCCTTTCCAGTTTGAAAGCCAGGCTGTACCATTTAATGCTTTGCCTTCCTAGAAATTCACATTCAAGTTTGAACTCTGTGAATAAGTTTAAGCTACCGACCCAAGCTCACAAGCCAGTTGTCTCTGTCCTGCTCTTGGTGAAGCAGCAGAGAAACAGCATTATCTCACTAACCATTCCTGTTTCATTTGTACTATTTATTCCTTTTTTAGAGCCCAGAGGAATTGTTATTGACAAGAAAAATCTATAGGTGCTTCATGAATTTATAGACATGACAGATACTCTATCACTGGCAGAGTTCACACATGATAAAATAATTGATTTATCTCAGGGAAAAATGTGTTATTTTCTTCAGAAGCAAATGACAAAAGTTAATGATACATCTGATGTTACAATATTATTTTGGGTTTTTTTTTAATCAGTACAGACACTGCCTCTGAATTAGTTTTATTTATAGCTGTTCAAACTAAACCAGACAGGAATTCAAATCATGGAGTTTCAGATCTTTGCAGAAATCTCTAATTCACTATGCTACTTTGAACTAGGTTAATTCAGCTTCAGAATTCCTCCCCATTTTATAGCACCTGTCATAGACCCTGAAATCACCCCATTCCAAAGACAGGCAGAGTAAGCCTGAATACCAGCCTGCATAGCCCTGCTTGTGGAAGATGTAGCTATGGTCAGTCTGACCACCAAAGACTACCAGAAAACCTCCAAGCCATTACAATAATGCTGCCAACATGACATTTCAGAAATACAGATGTTTTCTAAAGACACTGTTGAACCCCAGCATGCTTTGTGTCATTAACTCTCACTGGAGCACTCATTTCAAAGCATCCTGCTGTGGCTTGGGAAGGGTGATTTTCATTTTCCAAATATGCAGCTTGACATGCCTAAAACACCTTTGCAGCAAAATCCCAAAGATACTGACCCATAGCCAAAAGTACCAGTGGTAAGACAGTTGTCTCTGAATGACAATCCCTGCTTCCTGTGGCTGCTCATGGCATGGAAAGAAGTGATGGAGAGCCCAAAGCAGACTAACACAAAAACACAAGAAACCCGAGTTCTGCTTCACAGAGGTTTGGCTTTTCTAACAATCACAACGCAACTCAGTAATGAGAAGTAGCTCAGTCCATGTCTCCAGACTGGCTGCTCCCTATTGCCCTTCACCAGCCTTCTCAGCCAGCATGCCTGCCCCCCTGCACAGTACCTGACTCCTGCCTCCTCTCTCTATGCTCCTGGGGGAAATGTGCCATCATCTTTATGCCCAATACTTGCAAGCCCATCAGCAAAGCCGCCCCAGTCCTCCTCTATCCCTCACTGGCAGACCCAGAACTACAAGCACAAATTTTGGATAAGGAGAGAAAATAGAAATTAGATAATGTCAGAGACACTCTTTCTCTCAGCATTTCAATGTCCATGTTAACTTTGATGTTTGTAAACTGTCTTTTCATTTGGGGGTGAATCAATCCCACAAACCTGGCAGCACATCTAATATTTAATGAACGTAGCACTTCCACCTTAAGCACTGTGTGTTGTCAAGCCTTAGCAGGACTCTGCCTTGTGCTTCTAATGTTCAAAGTCTAGGCTTTAAAAAGAGATAAATATTCAGTTTAAGAGCTAGCTCTGTAACCATCTCATTTTATCCCTTGCTTTAAACTAAGTCTGATTTAACTGGCCTATTTTTCTTTTCCCTGTACATGCAGAAGTGCCTAAGCACTTTGAATGTAGGTATCTCCAGGAACAACAGTACCACGTGAAACCAAGTTCTCATCATTTAATTTTTACTGACACTAACAACCATGATTACACCACACTAGCCTACGGCGTTACCTGGAGAAACAGGCTATGGGAGAAGTAATGTGATGGAGCTTAAAGGAATGAGGGAGTGTCCTCAACTAAAATTTGTAAGAAAAACAGGGATTGTAAAAGTAGTAAAAAAACAACTGATTTTACCAGCACATACTGGCAGGCAGCAGGGTACATGCCATTGGCATGGAAGGACAGGAAATGATGCTGCAGGAGTGAAAGTGTCCAAAGGTAACATAAGGGAAGCTGGAGACAAGATCACTACTCAAAGATTTCAATTTCCAAAGACCAGGCTTTCTCAGCAGACAGTAACTGTACTAAATAAACCTCCAAACCTATACATATTAAGCCTGCCACATCTGTTTTCTTTTTATCCATCAGGAAAAAAAAATATCAAGTCAAAGGCTCTATCAAACTTGTCAAAACAAGAGAATGTTCCTACGTGTCAGCCTCATCAATCACTGCTGCCACTGCAGGAAATGCAGTATTAGGTTTCACATGGATAATAAACACTTTTTATATTTGACACTGATTTCTCACTTGTCATTTTTTTATTAATACCTCAGCCTAAAATGGAAGAAGGAGAGGAAACAAAGGCAGAGGGACAGGACTCTCAGTGGATGTATTGTGTTTGATCTTGCTGATAATCCATGCTGGTCCTATCCAATGAACAAGGTAAACTCTACTGGCCAGGACAACTGGTCTGCTGTGCTGTAAGGCTTTATAAGGCCATCTATCTTAATCTTTTTTTAAGAGTTAGGAGAGGACATGAAAGATAATATTACAAGTGGGAGAAACATCTGGTTTCCAAACTAGTTATACATTTGTTCAAAACTGAAAAGGCTGGTTACGTCTCACTGTGGTTTTGAAATCACAACACTTTATCAACGATTGCTGTGAATTAGGGAAATAGCTGTAAGCTTCATTCTTACAGAGGCAGCATTTGCAGAAACTGTGCCTATTCTGCTCTGCAAACACCTCAGTCTAATCTGGCCTCTGTATCCCAGAAATAGGAGATGAAAGCAAAGCTCCCAGGCCCACTGGAACACGGGGCTCCTCGTGGCATCCCTGTGCTGAGATGCAGTGATAACCCACACCCGCTTTGGCAGGATGCTTCACCTGGGGCAAGTAACTCATCCTTGACTGCTGAGTTTTTCCCATCTGGATAGGAAGGAAAATTATACCTGACAGCAAGAGGGCGAATGATTAGTTAATGTTTGTGAAGTGCTCAGAATTGTTATGACAGGCCTTGCTCCTGCCAAATGCAGGAAAATCAATTAATCCATCTCAGTGCCAATCCATCTCAATTCCAATCATTCTAGTAATCAGCTGTCTGAATGCTATTTTCTATCAGATACACATCTGGTTTTAACGTTGTTTTAAAACAAGCATAGTTTATTTGGGGGAGAGGGTGTTGTAAGCCCCACATAAGAGTGAAATTGAATGTCACACTAGTTTTTCTCCCTCAAAAAGTACTTATTTATCTCTAATCTTTGTTCTAGCAACAAGCCAGACACCAGGAAAATATGCATTCAGGTTAATTTCTACACTCAGTATCTTGATGACCCTTGAATGAAAGAACCGATCAAATAATGATTAAGATGCAAAACTGTGGCTTATTGGTGAGATGAGTGATTGGAAGTTGCTCTCAAACTACACAAAATTGTTTCTGCTCTGCTGTTGGGCAGCTGGGGTGCTGTGGCTGCTGGTTACTGGAGTAACCCTTGTCTCATTGCTGCCTCCTGCCCCCTCACCCACTGGGTACACTCATCTTTTGTTTCTCACAACTACAGTGTGGTGCTTTTCTTCTGTGTCTTGTCTTGCATAAAGAGTCCTTAATTCAGGCTGCTACATGCTAAATATTAATGTTTAGCATTTTCATATCTTCCATTATGGCCATTCTGTGCTGGCTTATGCTGCTGTAAGGGAAAAATAATCAGCTGTGTGCCTCCAGGGTAATCCTGGTCTTAGCAGAAGGAAGAAACTGAATTTTAAATTCAACACTTCATAAGCCAGGCAGTTTCTGCTGATTCAGGTGTGTGTGTGTGCGTGTGTAACAAGCAGCTGCCCTGGGGAATCCAGCACTGTTCTCACACCCACACACTAGACAGAGGGGAACCCCTTCTGGGTCGTGCAGATGGGCAGTTGAAGTGGAATTACTATAAAAGCTGGACTATTAAGTATGCAGAGATTCCTTCTTTAAAAAAGCCCAATTCGGCAGCCCCTTGGCCCCTAACTCACAGTCTTGGGACTTATTTTCCCAGCAGACTTTTAGAAGGCTGTGAAATACAGCAAAGTCACAATAAGCAGGAGACTCTCAGATAAAGTGGCAGCACATAAAGGTAATTCATCTATGTTAATAGTGCCCCAGGAAACACAATACCTGTTCTTTAAGTGTGTAGCAGAAAGCTTCATTAAAAGTCTGTTTTGAAGTAATTTTTCTGCTCTTTGTTCTCTCTCAGTTCCTTTAAAGTTGTTTGCTGGGGTTTTTTTCCCTTGAAAACAAATCATACTTGGAATAAAGATACTGCTGACCTACATTCTCTTAATTGTGAGACATGTCAAATTAAATTCATGAGTGAAGTGATTGTCACCAAGGCAGGCTGTGAAAACCCCTACACCTCAAACTCCTAAGCCCCTCATTTGAAACCATCAGAATAATTTCCTTGGAAAATTCAAGCAGGAAGCCCAGTGACTGAATTTTTCTTTGGAGACACACCAGAGCAAGGTTTTTCACATCACACAAAAGCCACTGAAGTCCAATGCACAGTTCATCCTGAGCCGAACACAGGCACATTAAAATCAGAACATGTACGGCCTGAAAATACCTCCATATTCAGGGATGTTAGGACCACATTGCTGGACTGCCAAAATAAGAGTGAAGAGTTAACACTAAAGCAGGAGATGCTCACACCTTCGTATTCTGAGCTAAATACTGTTAGGGAACAGATAAAATAACACTGTGTTAAGTATTAAGCTCTTGAAGTGAGGAGTCTGATTCTGCTTGACTTGGCTTCAGTGTCCAGGCACCCTCCCCAGCACAGGCCATGGGGCTGCTGCTCACAGCCACGTGGGAATGGGAATGGATCCATGGAAAGCTCATCCTGACTCTGGACAGGAGATGTATTTACTGGCTAAAGTAAAGTGAGTGTTCATGTCTTCCCGATTCAGGCCATGGAGTTTGCTAAAGAGATGCTGGGAAACAATGGAAGATGTTGCAGATCACCCTTGGCCATCATGCCTGAAGTCACATTACTTTTGGGACTAGTTCAAACAAAGGACATGCCTCAAGCTCACTGAAGGGTTTGGACAGCCCCATGACCCTGCCAAACATGGGAGAACCTGGTGCCCAGCCCCCTAACTATTTGGACATACACGTTTGCTGTGGTTTTGGGGCACAGCCAACTGTTTTAAGTAAAATCACATTCAGAATAAACCTCTGAGTGTATCAAAGTTCAAGCTGAATTTGAGCCCTTCAAGTAAAAGATTCCATAAGCCACAAGTTTACCAGGTAACAAAGGACGCAGCTGATGTGAGAAAATGAGAATATTCATCCAGTCTTACACCAGAGAAGTGAACTATAGACAATGAAGAGCTGGAATTCTTAATTTCATTTATTTATTCAGATAGTTTTGTAAATAAGTCTCTAATCTCTTGATGTTTCAGAAAAAGATATTCTGTTCATGTTTCAGGCAGCAGACCATTTCCCAAGAATATGTGCTTTTAGTTTGTACAGCACCAGACACTCCATAGGGGAACAAAGGCCATTAGTGAATTTCCAAGCTCATTTTAAGAGGCTTTTGGTTATCTTGCATTATTTCGCTCTTCATTGACTCTCTCCATGGTCTCTTGAATGAAACAACTAACACAGGAATGACAAATTTTCAAGGAAAAAAGCAGTATGAAAAGTTAACACTAAACACCAATTGCCAACTTTTTTGATCTCTGAGAGGGTAAAAAGAGTGTTTCTGTTTGCATGGTGATGCAAAGGAAACACTGGGCATCAGGAATGTTTCCTAAGTCACTAACTAGGTACCACGACAGCTGGGACAAGAAAGCAGCTGAGGCTGATGGGCTGCTTTTTCTTGCTTTGAGGGATCTTCCATTTGGAGAAGGAGGAAGACATAAAATAAAGGATGATTTTAAAAAATTACTTTGAGTGAGCAGCAGCCAGAGATGAGTTGTGTTTAGAGTCTCTGGACTTAGGCAGAACTGAGCCTGGGCCTGTCAGAGGAGCTCTCAGAGAAGGGGTAGAAGGCACACCAGCCCTTCAGAGAGTGCTCTCAGAGCTGCAGGTTGAACGAAGGTTCCTCAGCCAGTGAGACCAGAAGCACAAAATAAACCAGGTTGGCCACAGTGGGTCAGATTCTGGCATTGACAATGCTCCAGGTGAGCAGTTCAATGACAAAAAGCAGCCCTCACTACTCATCTGAGCACAGCAAGCTGAGAACCTCAGCCTACAGGAGAACACTCCTGGACTCAGCCCCACTGCCTCTCTTGCTCTGGCAGCTCATGAAATATCCTCTGGGCGTTTCATCCTGGGAAACATCCTCAGTCACCATGTGCGAACTGCAGATTGCCAAGACACAGCTCTTAATGAGTCCCACAGTATTTCCAGACACACTTCATTTGGAGTGGTGTTGCCTGGCAGATAATTTGCCAGCATAAGCAGGACTGATGCACACCAGGGCATACCTGACAATCATCATTTCTGTCACCCAATTGTACAATGACTACCCTGAAAATTCAGGTCAAAAATGTCATTCTTGCTAGAGAGAGAACATAGCTCTGCTACAGATGCACCAAGGAACGTTGGTTTAGATTATCTGAAAGGGAGATTTGTCCAACTTCTCCTGCCTTTTCACCATATCAAAACAGACACAATCCAACCTGAAGAAACTCATCTCTCAAACTAATGTCTAAGAAGATTTGGTATATTTTTGCTGTTCCTCAGATGTACAGCATCTATAATTGAAATATTTTTTTTTAGCATGTGTAATAATGGTTTTAAACAGATTTCTCATGAGTTATATCACAGTCTTGATAAAGAAAAGGCTATTATCTTTTAAATACATTTTTCTGGACCCATATTTACCATTCTTCCCAAAATCTATTTCATCTTTGTCAATTTTTAGAGTCCTCAGAAGACCACAACAAATAAAAAGAGATAATGGTAAAAAGTTAATTGTAAGAATGAGCTTCTACATTCAGGACAGGACATAATAGATACTGATTTGTAAATGAATTCCAATTCAAAACATCCTGTCCGTGCCTGACATCTACAACCAGTGGAGCAGCAGGGCCTGTGTGAGCCCCAAGTATGTTTTACAGCCCTTGCTCCAATTTCTCCCCCAGTAAAGACATATTCTGTGTGTGTAAAATGAAGAGTCAATCCTTCAACTTAAGTCAGTCTGAACCAGACAAAAATATTGAACCCAAAGCTTCACCTAGATCTCACTCCTGCTGGATTTCCCTTTCAGTCTGGCTAACACTCAAATAAACAACCAAATACTGATATTTATGCAAATGGAACAAGTGGTGAAATAAACTTTTGAAGTTTGTTTGTGTGTGCTTCAAAACCAATAAACAGTACTTTTACTTTGAACCTTCCATCTCAAACACTAAGAAAAGATGCCTTTCAAGTAAACAAATGTAATTCAAATCAAGACAGTGCATGCAGTGTGAAATTTTCTATCACATCATAAGGCAGAAAGGACAGTATTGTAGCTCAGCTGCACACCAGTAACACCAAGATTTTGTAGTAAAAACATTGACAGACCCTTAATTATTATAGTGCCTCCTGGCAGTGCTATAATTAGATTGAACATAACTATTAGTCATCTTAATTAGTACACACATTCCTTGTTTAGCACAATAAAAATTACAAAGCAAGGATGCCACTTAATTAGGTGACCTGGGAATTGATACCTATCTATATTTCACTTTTATTTTAAGTGTCCTTACCAGATTAATCTAATATTTATAGCCAAGAATGGATATTTATATGGTTCTCCACCTGTACATAAAATCACCTGTTAAGTTAATATATATTAAATACCTCAAGGACATTTCTGAAGTTATGCTAGGAGTTCATTTGGAATTGTATTCCAAGGAAAGAAATACATCACAATTTTAGAAACTCAAGGTTAATTGCATATTCTAATAAGTGCCTTACATACCATAAATTTAAAAGAGAAGAAAATGCATTCAGCTAAATTCCCATCACCCTTCCAGTTCTCCTGATGATGCCTCATTGTTTCCCAGTGAAATACTCGGACCTCTCTAAAACCTGTGACACAGACACTGCCTAATGGCCCCACTGTTGCAGGGAGTGAGGACGGGCACTTTGGATCTGAAGTCCCATTGAGCTCCACCTCATCCCAGCAGCACAGTAAGTACAATATATATCCACATTCTGCTGTTTTGCAGCATCAGACAATGATGCTACAGAATTGCTAATTATGTTCAACAATTTTAATTGCACTAGATTCATACACAACTTTCCTGAAAATAAAATGTGCCCATTTTGCCATACACAGATAAACTGAATGCAGTGGGAGACAGAATAAAGCAGTTGGGAGGCTCTAGTGTGCATCTTTACCTGTGTAAATGCACTAACACAACCTTGGTTAAGCCCTGAGTGGGCAGAGAGTCTTTCAGTCTCCCCAGAGCACAATACAGCCTACAACGAACAGCTTCGGTGTGATACAGCACTTGACAGTAAAACTGCTGCTTAGAATGAGAGGCCACAAGAAAAAAAAATCAAGACAAAACAAAAATGTCATGACATTTGGTACAGAAACCAACCGTGCTTTCTTGCCAGGTACTTGCTGACACTGCCAGACTCCAAGCTTCCCCCTGCAGCCCAGAAAGCCCACCACAGCAGTTAGCAATCTGCTCACACCATCATTAAACCCATTATCCCTCAGTGATGGAAAAGTCTATACAAATGCCACAATGCCACTGCTCTGTGGCAAACCCACTCCTTTTAAGTGGTGAGCATTTAGTATTTACTATCACAGACTAAACTGAATTTAAAGAGAAAAAAAAAAGAATGAAAAAAATTGCTTCTGTAGGCTGACTATGGTAAATATCAATATATGTCATCAGAGCTCCCCTTTCATTAGTTCTAGACCAATTACAGCAACTATTTCTTCTCCAGGATACTTCACCAAGCTATTAATTAAAATAGGGAAAACATGAAATTCTCTCTTCTTCACTGCAAAGGACTATCCAATAATAATTGTTGCAGACATGGAGGAAATAGAAGGGTTGTTTTTTGCCATAGATAAAGGGTCTTGCCAAAAAAACTGAGAACAGTTGATATTTAAGGCACCGAGCAATAGAAAAATAATATAACACATATGAACAATTTAAGGCAACAACAATAGATGTGCAGGAACTAATTTTACTTATCATGGGTTGTTTTCTGGTTCCTTCTACTTCATCAGATTGCAAACTTTCAAACCCGAGGCTCCACAGTAAATATTTCTGGCTACTTTAGGAAAATCATTCAGTGATGTGGCCCCAAGGCGATGGACAGTGCCAGGATTTCAGGGTCCAAATCCTCCTGAAAAGCCACACTGTGCTAGTGCATTTCTTGTGCGCCCATGAATAGCAAGAGGAGGCAATTACTGTAAATGTTATCCCCAAGTAGCCTGACAGTTCTGCTGAAAAAGTCTGGAAATTTAAGTGTTTAACACTGTCAAAGTGATGTCTCAGGGCTTCCGCTTTGGCACACAGAGAAGCTGAAGTGGGCACCACCTCTACAATGTGATGAAACAGCACAAGTCAGTCTGTATGGGATCACATTGTATTTGCCAGATTTCCTCATAAATGATTATCTGCCAAAACAAGAGGAAATAAATGAAAAAAGTACAAGGCCAAGGTTCATGAGAACTAATTGTGCCACGGAGAAGAGACACTTAAGTAGGCTGCGAGGAGGACTTAACTATTAACACAAAACTCAGCAAGTATTCACTCAATTTTTTTCTAGGTGAACACAATTCCTGTTGCTCCCAAACACAGTCTGTACACTCTGCACCCCCGTCCACTGCCCCAGGAGCCTGAGGGGGACCTTGGGGAGGCAGCAAAGCCCAACATTAAACATACTTATAATTTAGAACAAGTCCTCCTTCCTCACTCCTCTCCCATCCTGTAACACGCTGGTTTTTCTCCTCTGACAGCTCTCCTCTCTGGCCTCTATTAACAGCTCTTGGGTCACACTCTTCAGATCTGACTTAGCACAGGCTCTCCCATTAAAACAAACAATGCAGAGCTCTGCTTCGCTTTCTCCTCCCGATTCTGTTTCTGTTCTTTCATACAGCCATCAGAAATACTTCCTCATGGCTCAAGTGACAAACCACTTTTCCCTTTGCATTGTTTCTCCAGAATTTTAAACAAGAAATGGGAAAGTGGTGCCTGGCAGTGAGGATGAGGAAAAGAAACAGGAACAGTCCCGCAAGAGGCGACATTGAGAAAGGAGCAGTGCTCCATCACCTCCACTCAACTTTATAATTTATTTCTCCACTTCAAGACTCCAGTCTTGACAAATTCTGAAAGATTAAATAAAGATCGAGTGGGTGATTTGTTATGGGAGTGTGAGAAATATCTCTTGGTTGAAATTTCAGAGATGACCAAAACCTGTGAAGCAAAGAACTTTATCAACAGCATATAATAAGTGCCTCAGCCTGTGGGAGGGTCTGAGCACATAGAGGGTTGGAAACCTCACCTTTTAGGGTCTCTGACCACCCCCTCTTGAAAGCCAACCCCTCCCAGGCCCTGCTTCCCTTTCCTAAAAAGGTGAGAATTAACGGATAATTGGATTTTACAGGCTACTCTCTGGGAGTTGCCCTTCCTTGAAGGCAAACTCCTCCCTGAGCCCGCCCCACAACTCCCCTCAAAAGGAAGAGATCTGGGTGCTTAAACCTCCTTGGTCACTTTTGGTTGGGAAAAGCCCTTACAGCTTTGCTGGAACTTTCCTTTCCCGAGAGGAAAGGTGTGAATGCCCAACTCCCATTGGCT
>JAWWMP010000023.1:15810618-15829012 GCA_035047865.1 Dendrocincla tyrannina
TTTCCATCTCACCTGTTCTGTACCCCCAGCACCCACAAACTGCCCACACATGAAATGGCCCCCAGGTGTCTTGTCTGTCCATCCTTCACCTGCTTGTAATAAAACCAGTTTTTTATTCCTCAAATGAGGAGACATTTGTTCCAAAATGAAACTTTTACAGAAAGAGTTCACTGTCATCCCCACCAAGAACAGTATTTTGTGACTGGGGAGAACTGAATGAACTTTGCTTTTCCCCCCAAGATACATACCCCTATTTTTGAAATACAGGACTGAGGACTTCTTCCCAGGAAAGGTTTATTCACAATAAATAAAACAAATATAGTTACAAGCTGAATTGGCTTCCAAATTAGAGCTTGACTTTAGCTTTTTCCATTTTACAAGTCAAGCCTCTTGCTTTTATTAAGGCTGCAGTTGAAATTTCAATTTAGTCATGGCTGGATGTAGTTTTTCATTCAACCCCCAAAATATTCAATTTATTGAAATGTTTCAGTTTCAGATCATTCCAAGCTAATATTTGTTCAGCTCAGCTAAACTGAAAACCAGAAGCATCTCTCTGTTTAAACATAGTAGAATAATTTCTTCCATCCCTGTATCTATGTCAGCCTAATCAGGTCACTGGTGGGAACTGTTGACTGGTAGAAACACAAGGCTTTCCCTTTATGAAAAATGACTGACCTTGCTTTAAAGCAATTTAGTTTGTGTCAACATTGCCTTTCTCATTAAATAATAGGCTCTAAGTGGCACATCCATTCTTCTTCAGCACAGACAAGAGCTCTTCAGGCAAGTTCTGGGATGCTATTTTTAGGCGTTCATAGTAATAATGTGCTCAGTGCACTGTTTAGAGTATGTCTACAATAATTATTCCTTGTCTGCTCTGTTGTATTGGTCAGGTCCAGAGAGAGCTCATAAAAATGTTAGATCTGCACCCCTACTTGGATGCAGAAAGAATTTCAAATAAGTGTAAACATTTGGTAGCACTGGGGTAGCTGTAAATAACACCAGTGCAACAAGTTCATTAAACATACACCTACCTCTGTCTGAAAATGCTGAACAACTTCAGCATAATTTCTCCTGCTTTAGTCACAGAGATGACTCCTCTGCAACCACTTCTCACTAATTCTCCTGCATTTGGTATTTCCATTATATATTACCTAGACAGTCATGCAAGTATTGGAGATGGGAACACAGATAATTCCATCTGTCAGAACCAAATGAGCAGCGACAGAAAATATTCTGTTCCCTTGCCTTTTTTCAACATTTCTTCTTTCCCTTTCCTTTTTATGTATTTTCTTATTATGGCCATTTCAAATCCTCTCACAGTGCTTTGTAGGAAGGTTCTCAGTCTAGATCTCAAGGTGACATGTATTACATTAACCCCGTCAGTATTCCCAGTAATTCCTTAGAATCTGCTGTTTTGATTACACAGTTCTCAGAAAATGTGCTTCCCTGGAATTAAACATTAGAAAGATGCAAAAATCAGCCCAAAATAGTCTAATTAGCACTTGAATACATATTTATACCATTCACATTATTAGACCAGGTCATTAAATACCTTTGCTTTGTGTATTGGCTACTAAAGATATAACAGAGGCTTACTCAGGCTGTTCTGTGGTGACGAGTCATCTCTGCTGGGAAATCATGTGAGATATCAGTCCTGTTGTGGCACACAAACAGCTCATCAGAGCTTTTTAATGATTTATTAATGCAGTCAATCTGGTAGCATTTTCACAGTGGTTATCAGAAGGCTGCAGTTAACAGTGTTCATCAGAGGGTCTAGAAAGCTCAAGTGCCCTTTGCAATGTAACACAGGCCACACTAGCACTGCTTTAACACAACCAAAGTCTTAGTTTAACAAACCAATGTCTTTCTGCATCAGAGACCTGTCTTCAGCCCTACACAGACACTTTTTATAGGATCCCTTAAGGTTCTTGATCAGATCTAGTGCAATGTCACATCACTACCCTTCCTCCAGGTAACCCTGTTAATCAGCATGATGTGATTTGTCATTTCTAGGTTGATGACATGCAGCTCTGTGACTTTTCAAAGTTTAGCATTGCTTATGCTGTCACACCATTTCAAACATATTGAACTGAAGCAAAACTGCTTTCACTTGAAGTCAGATAAAAGAAGGTCTGTTAATGGGTCTGGGAACTTTGGAACAAGCTGCTGCCTTCCAGCTAAATTCTCTAAGTGGAAAAATAATCTTAATTCTTGTGTTAGGAGTTGGAGTGTTTGCCCCAGCACAGTTCAGAAAAATGCTTTAAGAAGAGATTCTTATTCCTACTCCACCAGGTCAGAAAGAGCCCCAGTGAACCAGCAGCTATGGCAGAAGAGCAAGCAGTGGGGCTCCCTGCCTCAGCCAGGGATGGAACCAACACCCATTTGACAATCTACTTGATATTGTACACATTTCCCTGGAGCAGCTTGTGTGCTGTTCCTCAGAATTCCAGCTGGGCTGGCACATGACTGTGCAGTGGCACAGAGCTCTCCCAGTGCCAGCAGCCAGCAGGGAGGGCTCATGTCCTTCACCACAACACCGAGCTACGAGCCGTGAGAACAACCTCAGAGCTGGGTCCAAAGTGGGAAACAGGAACAGACAATGCCAGCACTGGGACATCCTTAGTCCCATTCCTAATAACAATACCACTGCTATGATAAACCTCCTTGCCTGTGACTTCACCAGCACCATGGCTAAAACAAGTACAGGCACGAGAGTGCTCCCCAAGCACTACAACAGGCTCAGGGGGAAAAGTTTCACTCTTCACTGAGATGAAGTAGAAGCAGCTGACACAAAAGCAATCATAGGATGAAAGAAAACTGGGTTTGAACTAACAAGGCAAAGCAATAAGTTAGTGATGTGATTTGCTGATGTCTCTGTCAACAAGAATGAATTTTTTTTTGCTATTTTTTTCTAAAAAGTTAATAATTTTTCCCCCTCAAATACGTCTCCAATCCTTTCAGTCAGGTGGAAGTTTAATACAGGAAGGGATACCAAAGCAATAAATAATTCAAAAGACTGTTTCTGAAACTGTCAGTACTGATTACCAAAGCAATCTCCTGATAAGCACGAGTGAAGAGGAGACCAGAATATTTGGTAAAGTTCTGATTCATTAAAGATTGACAACAAGGCCTAAATCTGTTGGGTGATATGCTCATATTTATCACACTCATACTAAGTGGAATGGAAAAGACCTGATGATCTAGTCTAACAGTTTTAAAAAAACTAATCTATTTTTTTTTCATAGAGTTAGGAATATTGTTGAAGATATTACTGCTGCTTAGGTTCATCTCCTTGGCTGTTGAAAACAAACTTTAAAATAATTTAAAAGGTTCCAAACCCTTACTAATTGGAAAAGTTGAATTTCGTCCAAATCCCCACGAACTGTACCTAGTTAAACACCTGTTTAATTAAATCAATCAAATCTTCAGAAAATTAAAGCTCTGGGGTACAGATTACTTCTAATCCTGGAGATGTTAAAACTCAGCATGACAGTTACACTTCCAGAGCTGAAGTCTGAACTATAAGTACTAAAAAAGTAATCATGTCAGAAAAACTATATGGCAAAATCTTAATTAGGATGCAGAGAAGACCAGGGCTGTTCCGGATTTTAAAAGTGAAATAGCATTTTTTCATCTCCATCTGCAACATTTGAGCACCTTGTACTTATTTGCCCGAGTAGTGAAGAGATATGCTAGAAAAAAATGTAACAACGCTCATTGATCTCTAGGATCTTCCAAAGATGTTATTTGCTGCTTCTAAAACTGTGAAATGCCTGTTGACAAAGGCACCCGTACCTGCTGGAGAAGGGGGAGCTACTTCTGCATCCCAGTTTTTCTTAGCATGGCAAGCAGAGATGCTTTGAGAGACTCCCTGGGCTGATTTGCTGCACAACAGTACTACAGGGGGGGAAATAAAATAGGTTTTCTTTTTGCAAGGTTAAGCATAAGGTTTGCAAGGCCTTGGTCTGAGCATCAAATAAGATCAGGCTGAAAAGAATATATGTGTGTGCCAGTTCTTTAACACAGCAGAAACCACAAGATGCACTGCATGACCAAAATTCTACATATGCTATTCCTGAACCTCAATTATCTCCAACAGCGTTAAATTATCCCTCACAAAAAAACCCAGCAAGTACATAAAAACAAACAGACATTCTTCCATGCAACAGTACAAACTGCTTGCCAGTAATATTACAAATTGATTACTTTGCTACCAAATGGCTTTAAAGTCCATGAATGTCTATGATTAATGGATTATGCCCTATAAATATCACTGCAGTAATCCATATTCCCAATATTGATATGAACTCGTTTCAAGAGTATTAAGGTCCGTTTACTTTAAAAGTAAATATTTACTTATATTTCTAAAACACAGTTATCTCTTAACTATTAAACACTTGAGTACATATTTCTTTTTTCTCTGCCCCCTCTCCACTCCCAGTAAATGCTGTTCCAGCAGTCCAGAAATGCCCAGTAATTCTGGTGCAAAATGTAGACACCAAATAACTAATTCAGCAGGTTTGATTTTAAAGACTGTATAAAACACTTGGAAAGACACAGAAATACTTCAACTGATGTTTAAGCACTCACAATATAAAAAAACCAAGCTATTAAAAGAAACTGGGATGTGGTTATATTTAATCTCTGCAGAATGTTTCTGCCAATCTTATCTTCCACACAGGCAATGAATAAAGACTCCCTTCCATGGTGCCCAACAACAGGACAGGGAGCAACAGCCATAAAATGAAACACAAGTTCCACCTCAACATGAGGAAGAACTTTAGGTTAAGGGTGGCAGAGCCCTGGAACAGGTGCCCAGGAAGGTCCTGGGGTCTCCCTCTCTGAAGACATTCCAAACCCACCTGGACGCTTTCCTGTGGCCCCTGCTCCAGGTGACCCTGCCTTGGCAGGGGGGCTGGACTGGGTGATCTCCAGAGGTCCCTTCTAAACCCAACAATTCTGGGATTCTGGGAATGCCTCTTGCTTTGTTAATAGGGTTTTGAACAGCTGAATTAAAAAACAGCTACAGGTTATGCTTGAAGCTAGATGGAAAGAGTAGGGAAAAGGAGGTCAGATTATCCCAGTAATATTGGTAATATCCCACATCTGCAAAAAAGAGAAGCTTGTGTAGCGACAGTACGTCAGCCAAAAACTCTGCTGAAATTCAACTGTGCTGCAGCAAGAGTAATTCAGGTCACAGTTTAAGCTTGTCACATAATTAGTTTACATTTAATCAGACTGCTGGTATGTAAACATAATTACCATTCTCAGACCTTTAATTGAAATTGTCACAGCACTACCACCAGCTCCTTCTCGGGCTGTGCTGCACTGGGTTTCCTGCTCACGGACACGGAGTGGGCACGACACACACAGTTCCCAAGGACCCTGCCCTGCACCCGGCCAGCCCGCTGGGCAGGGCTCTGCCCACTCACACTGGGGAAAACAGACACAGCACTCTATTTCGGTTCCAATCACACATGTCAAAATTAAGTTCAGCTGGTGTTAATCAGGCTAATTACATTTAAGCCAGTGCATTACCACCAAACTCATGTACAATAGTTTCCAAGTGTGCCAGTAGAGCTTGTCTCTAATGGGATAGATCTCTACAAACTGTAAGTTATGGTATCAAAGAGCATTCGTGACCTTTGACAGCGTTTTTCCTTCTTGAAAGAGCTTAAAGTCACCTACCTGATCAGAAAACTAAATATTTTCATTAAAATACATGCAGTGTTCTTTAAAATTTAAGTTATATATACACCTAAGTCTTAGAAAATATCAACCTGAGTATTTAGAACTAGTGTTAAGAAACAACTTTTACCTCTTAATGTCCATGAACATAGATTATAACACAGTGCAGGACAGCAGCAGCCCTGGGCTTGCCCGCTTGTCACAGGTGTGCCCTCCCAAACACACATGCAGGGCTTCTCAACTCCATTACTTGTCTCTCTCATTCTGAACCACTCTACAGCTGAATAGGATTAAATATTTTTAAGAACTAGGCTTATCCTTGTATTTTTTTTAAGTGCTCTAAGTCATATTTTCTCTTTGATAGACTCCAGGAATAGCAGCATCAAAACCTCCAGAGCTGGTACTGAACTTGCATCCTCCTTGTGGCCTCCTGACCAGAATGGATGAGGGATGAGGCAACTGCCAAGGAAAAGTGACAGTTCTTTCATTGAGCCCAGCTCAGGATGCAATATGTTGGCAACGACCTTTTTCCTTTTCTTTTTTTTTTGTTCTGTTTATTGTTTTGTTTGTATTTTGTGGGTTTTTTTTTCCTTTAGCTCCTGTTGTTCGCTTGGCCTGCCTGGCCAGCCCAGACTGGATTCTCTTTTCTGGGGCTGTGGAGGGAATGCAATTACACCACCAGCTGCTTGGGATTTGATCAGCAGCAGCCAAAGTTAGCCAGGAGGGTCAGGGCACTCTGAAGCTGAGGGGAGATAATGTGCACTTGCAAATTTTACTTATATTCTCCACCAGTTTAAATTACTTTTAATGAAACATTAACAGAAGATTTGACAAATGACCCCCTGAGACTAAAATTTTCACAGGGAACTTGCAGTGAAATTAAAATAATAGGCAAATTTCCAGCAAGCAGTTTTTGCTGCTAAACCAAAATCTTTTTACCACTTAATTTCTCCTTATTATCCTATTATATTATGCTCAAATCATTTTCCCCTGTGCAAATAATACCTATTATTTACTCCCTCTTACTTATTAATGTCAGAGTGTCTCTGCACCAATTCCTTTGAGGAAACTGAACGTCCTTTGAAAGGTATCTCCAAGATCTTGTCTAGCACCAATAAAACTAAGTAATATTTTTCACAACTGTTCAACACAATAAGACTATTTCCTTTGTGCTTCACAGCAGTTAAACTTCTGGTACGTTTTCCTCCTGAAATAAAAATTTTGAATGAAGAAGGTATAGCTGCTGTTTTTATGTGAGGGGAAAAATACGAAAAAGGAAAAATTCACTTAACTCCTCCCTGGATTAAGGATGGTCCCATATTTCTACAGCACATGACACAGTAATTATGAGCTATGGATTTGGCTCCTTTAGATTGGACTGGAAGAGTGATTTCCAGCTGACAACTAAACACATCCCAGCCACTAAGGCATAGCACACAGTAACATGCTGTTTCCATTCTATTCTTCTAAACCCAACTATATTCAATGGAACTAGTGGTAGTTTAGGCTCACACATCCCCACTGAGATTAGGGACACAAACTAAATTATACAGGTCACATACACCTGTTTAAATAGAATCATTTAGGCTGGAAAAGATCCCTAAAATCATCGAGTCCAACCACTAACTCAGCAATGCCAATTCCTTATATAATAGAAACATTAAAAAACAAAATAGTAACCCTTTAAAATTAGGAACAGAAATATTATTTTCAAAATCCAAACTGAGATATAGGGGGGAAATCCTACAAAACAATACAGAAAATTAATTTCTGACTTTATCCAAAGGCTTTGAAAGTAAACTCTTCAGAAGGCTACTCAGGTCTGCAGGATGAAGAGCTCACAGTGCTCAGAATGGCAAAACAAGTGCAGAGGGCAAGGAAAACAAGGGACCATATTCTTTCCCCTTTGGGTATATTTAGAACAACTTTGAAGCCCACAGGACTAAGGGCACAGCATATATTCCCCTATACAGGTACCTTAAATTTCAGCTGTTACACAGAATCTTTGTAACTCTTACTCAACCAGGATTGCTGAAATCCAACTTTGTGATTTTTATCTACAAAATCAAAGTCACAAACAACTTTCAAATGAAAAATAACAGATTACACCTGCTCCCTTAGTTCGGCTTTTCTTGAGGTCTGGTAAGTTAATTTAATTGCACCAAATATATCCTAAGCATGATTTCATTCATAAATAAAACACTGAGGAAACTTCCAATCTTAAGAACTGAAAAATTCTAAGCAAAATACATATTTATGGTCATGTGCCAAACCATACAGCACAGCTCATTATCACTTTTATGTAGCTTAAATTAATTTTCTCTCTGAACACAGGAGAGAACCTGATGGAGCCCCAAAAGGGTTGATGTAAAAGCTAATGTATAAAATCCTAATCTTAAAACATTTCTTGTGTTTCTTTCTTGGAGCTAGACCTTATTAAGTCACAGAGTGATGATATTTTGTGGGATCTGCAGAGTTGCCTTGCAGATGCAAGTAAGGAGAAAATATAAGTCTATTAACTAATGCAAACATTTGTGCACATACAGTAAGTCCACAGTGTTCATCCTAAACTAACCTGAATTTTGCAAGTAACATGAGGAGCTCTTTTTCCATTACTAGCTCATTCTGGTCAGATGGGGCAAATAGTTTAGGCCAATTGTTCAAATAAACTAACCCAATATATGGACAGTAAATCTGGCACAGGCACAAGAGCATGTTCTTCTACTGTCAAGAAGTTTTCTGAAAATTCAGTCTGACACCCTCGTTCAGGAAATTCTAACATTTGCAAAAGAAAACATGTAAGAACAAAAACCACACCTGCAGCCTGGCTTCTCCAGCATCTCCCACAGCACAGAGAAGGCAGGCTGCTGCAGGGAATTTAAGGAGAAATTCTTACTAGGCTACAAAGTGAATGAAACTCACCTGGGAACTAACCCAGAAGCTTTGATGACCAATGAAAACAAAGGTTTTCCTATGACATGGCATGAACTTCACAGAGAAAATCCCACTAAACCATATAGGGCTGACATTAAGCAAGAAAATCCCTAATAGTCCAAGAATTACACACACAGTTGCCATAATCTCCTCCTCTTTCCTGGCACATCAGCAACCAAAGACAGCATCTAAAGAGTCCACCCTTCTGAATACCATTTGGCAGTGTTTTGAAGACCAAAGGTAGAGAAAATGTTCCTGTGTGATTTAATTAACAAGCCATTTCTGCTCCACCAAACATCTGTGCTCTGGCTGACCCACTTAAATATATGAATGAAATAGCTGGGCTGCTTCCTTTAGAAAGAATAATCCTGTGTTCTGTACTAGGGCTCCTCCTATGGCACTAATACAACAAATATCCCGTAGTTATTAAACTGAGGGTTGTATTCCCTATGCTAAAAATAACCATTCTTGAACACTGACTTCCTTATACACCAAGTTTTGCAATTATTTAATGTAAATTCATTGTCGGGGTCAATTCACCAGAAAATAAAATGAGCTCAGTTCTAGGTTGTTCCAAGATGAAAGAGAACACAATCTCATTGTGTGTGCTGATGTCCAGGACTAAATTGGAGGTCTCAGTGTCCATTTTGGCTTTAAAACAAAAATAATAAGGTCAGATTCTTCCACTGTAATGGCTGAACATGGGTTCTGCTTTATCTCAGCACCAGAAAGCTCCCTGAGGTCAGTAAGGGGCTTTGCTGCAGTGTTCTCTCAGATTTCTTTCACCAGGGCTCTCAGAGCATGTTGCTATTTTCTATTACAACAAGAACTGTGATTGCTTCTGCAGCCAATTATGTGTGTTCAAAGGGAGCGAGAGCTGCAGGAATGCCTCACTTGATGGTAGAACACGTTGTAATTAGGTTTGCAGCCCTAATCACTGAGAAGGATAAAAACTGCCTTTGCAATTTATTAAATGCCACTATCAACAAACAACATTTTGTTGCATAAGTTAATTCTTGTGATTGACACTGGTTTGGGGTTTTTTTTTGGGGGGGGGGGTTTGTGGGGTTTTTTTTTGTGCGAAGCAGAATTCCATATATATGGAATTCAGTGAATTAAGTCCTGGAGAGCACTGCATAAATGTTCACTTTTCCAACAAGCAGCTTTGCTTAGCTGATCATGGCCCACTAACAGGCAGTTTATTCTACCAAGTCCGGAATAAAATTCCTGGTTAAGATTAGCCCATTAATCCTTTATATTTGCTTTATACCTGCCTCCATTCTGGAAAGGGAAAACAAGGTCAAAGAAAGAAACATCTTGATAACATTCATGTCTATCACTCGTTACAGCTATAGGAAAACCCTGCAATTTTCCAGGGGACTCTGCAAGTTTTACATCTTGTAGATTTGCTACAATTCAAGGGTATAAAAGCATTTCTTATGACATTAAAAAACTCTTCAGGGGAATTAATTCTGATTTCCATTCTCTTTGACCATGTAATAATATAAGTGTAGGCAATAAATTTGTCTTGGAATAAATTCCCCAAATCTGCTCTTCTGAAAATGATCAAACAAAATGTTTCAGCTTCATCATCAGATTCTTTCAGTTTTTCTTAAACTGACAGTCTACCACTGAAAGGGAGAGACTCACGAAAAAAGGTTATGCTTCAACAACAGAGGTTTTTCCAAATGGAAAATCACAGAAAAAGTTGTACTAGCTCTCCCTAGAGGGAAGATGGGATGCACTTGTGAAAAACAATCTTCACCAGTGGTAGGGAAACAACTAATCAATTAACTCAGTCCTGCTCCAGATTTTCTGTTAAATACATCATTAGTACCTGCTCTAAATAGGAAACTAATCAAGGAAAAGTTGTCAGCTTTTTTTTTCCTTCTTTCTTTTTGTCTCCATAAAGCAAATTCAGTCATAAAGCGGTGCCAGATTTCTCTTCTCCTGGAGAGAACACCTTTCTGGACAGCACAACCAGCATCAGGCAGAGCCTTGAGAGCAGCCTGGAGGAGCAGCCTGGAGGAGCCAAAGCAGCACCAAGGGAAGTGGCTGTGGAAATTCAGAGGGACTCCTCTGAGGAGCAGCGCTGATGCAAAGGTCAGCTCCAAAGGAACAAGTATTTGTCCATGAAATGGAGCCACAGCCAGAAGACTCAGTGATAGCAGCATATAAACCCATTTAACTTTCACCCCCAGCTCCTGCCACTAAAGCTGTCCTGGAGATCCAGGGATTGAACTCAGAGTTGTCAGCTCTGGTGTCCACTGTTCCCTGGAGAGCAAACAGTCCCTGGGTGTGTCCCAGCTGAGAGCACACTGATTCACACACATTTCTGCCTGTTCCAGCAGGGCACATGGACCATGGCTGGCCTACAGCCACAGAGCATCCTCCACCTGCAAACTGCAGTAGTGGTGAGACTGGCAGTCCCAGCCTGTTCAATAATTTATCTAATATTTAAATATAGCACTGCAAAAGTCATCTAATTACAGGTGCTAAAACTTTCTCCCCTCCCCTTTTCCCTCAGCCCGATTTGGCTGATCACTGCATTGCTATGGTCTGTTTAGCTCACCCCGCAGAATCGCAGGGTCGCTTGATGTGAAAGGTCAGAGCGGTGGGAGCTTTTCTTCAACCAGCACATTTTCCCGTGCCAACATATCCACAGGCACTGGGAGAAGCTGCAGCTTTCAGCGCATTATAGTTGCAAGACATCATAGCCCTCAAAGCATCACTGGAGAAGCAGCTGGACGCTGACATTATCAGAGGACTACGGAAACAAATGGTCAAATAATTGCATCTTTGTCAGGGCCATTTTACTCCTTGCAGGAGTGTTGTAGGTGATAATTGACACTGTCATCGTGTAAACAGCGATTGCCTCTGGGCACTAATGTGGAACATGTGCTGTCTGAGCCATCCCCGAGCCGTGTAAATGAGCGCAGCCCGGCAGCAGCCGTGTCATGTATTAGTCAGCAGCCCCAGCGGCTGCCGCGATTCAGGAGCCGCTTCCCCTACCAAGGCACGATCAGATTTTTTGCAGACACAGCCGACTTTCAAGTCGCCGACCTTATCTCCGCGGAGCCGAGAGCTGCACACCGGCTGAGCGCTCCAGCATCCCTCAGACACCCCCGTACGGCGTGGGATGTGTGCGGAGCATCCCTCGGGACAGGGACCCACTGGCATCGCATCCGAGCCTCCAAAATTCCTGCGGGTCCACAGCGAGGAGCACATGTGTATATCCATAAAGTATGCCCAGTGCAGGATTGCGAATGTGGGTATAAAATCCCGTCCACTAACACTAATGTATCTGAGGAATTAATTAACATCTAAGTGCAGTACCTAAAGACGTTGATCCTGATTCTCCAAAAGCCCGCGTGTGTTAAATTCACAAATCCAGGAAAGTTTCGTTGATGTAAATGGGATCACCATAAAGCAACGTACCCACAGGACCAGGGCCACAGTTAATTACAGTTACTCCTCGCCGTGCCGTTTTTCAAAGTCATTTATAGAACTACAATTAATTAAAATGAGATTTTAACAATTTTTTTCCTTCTGGAACAGAGAAACAATTATGATTTAGGCAAAATAATCAGTGTTCTTCAACAGGCACACAGAAATATTGCTACCAAAAAGCAAAATCCAGGGAATCTAGTGTGGACAAAATAAGGAGCTGCAATAAATGTGGTGACTGCAGGAACAAAAGTAAAATAGCTTATAGTGTTGTGTATTTGGGGTAAAGTCCAAAAGCTGTCACTCACATTAGACCACTTAATACATTTAAAGGGCAAGTATAAACAGTGGGAAAAGGTCCCTGTGGAACAGACACTTGCTGTTTTAAAAGTCACTGTTAAAGCAAAAGTGCAAAATAGGAAATCACTGCCAGTTATAACTATGGTGAAGTGAAAGAAAACATTAGTGACCTGAACTGCCCAGCCACTACCCCTAAAGCTCTGTGTTCCCTTTTCACTAGCACATTCAAGCACCTGTCAGAAGGATACTTCTAAAAACCAAATACTAAGCCTGCATGTTCAGGTATTTTTGAATTTATTAAGTGCCTGTTAATGAATTATGCTTGTGCTAAAGTAAAAATTAGCCCAGTTGTCTGAGGTTTTAATGTATTTTTCTGGCAGAGAAATCTTTTTTATTGCCATAAATTTGAACTATGATTAAATACCTACAACACAGAATAGATTAAGAAAGCTACAAAAAGAACTAATAAATATAAATAACAAGTAAATAATTGCAGCTTTTTAAAGCATGAAGATGCTACTGGTAGCTGTGTCATTATTTAGAATGTGAGCTAGTTTAAAAATGAGCTGTTTTATAATCTAATGCTAAGACAAACATCTTTGCTCTGGGAGATACAAGCATTTTCTTGATCTACATTTCCACGAAAAATAATATTTTGCTTTAATCATCCTCCATTTGAATATCAGATGATCTGGCAAATACAGTTTCACTTGCCAGCTTTCTGTTTGTGTGTAGAAATTAAAGCAGCCAGCCATTGCAACACCAACAGGGTATGTGGCTGCTGGAAATCAGCCTTTAGGGAAAGTTTATTATATATACTGATTTTAGTCTAGAAAACAAGACTTACAGGAGAGGACAACACAGCTAAGAAACTTTGCTCAGCCTCCCACCACTAATAACAATCTTAGATCATTAAATGACCTAAATAGCAGCAAGTATGTTGTTTGTTCTTTAGGGCACAGGACTAAAATCCCACTCCGCTGAACAAATGCTTTGTGCTATTTTCTAACTGTATTTCTGGTTGTCGGTTTTGTTGTTCTCTTTGCTGGAATTGTGAAAGATGCTCTGTATAACTGAGTGCATGTTGTCCCCAACAACACATTCACAGCATTTCACAGATCCACAGCAAAGGACAATGCTCTCTCCAGTATGACAGTCCAAGCAGAGATCCAAATGCCTGTATAAAACGTGATGAAGCAGGAGCACTTATAGCCTGGCATTTTAAGAGTAAGTGTTCAGAGGAGGGAATATCTCTAATAAAACTGATATAGCTGGGAAAAACCCCAAACTTGTGTCACAAAGGTCCTTTTATCAACAGCTGGAAAACTGAATGTTTCTGGGATGCAGTCTGTACTTTACTAGGAATGAAGTATTGTATTTTAGGAAGGTGGACTGTATGTCAGTTTAATGTGTTCATACTAGTTGTTCACAGAGCTGGACAAACCAGAATAACTTACTGATGGCTTGTAATAATAAATAATAATATATAATGTATTCATAACAATCTTGTTTAAAAATGGGAAAATGTGATTGTTTCTCTTCTCAAGAATTGTTTTGTGGTGTGAACCTGGAGAGTCTCAAACTCCACAGAAGTCAGGAGTACACATGGGAAACAACCTATCCAAAGATTGAACAAACCTGTGAAAAAAACCATACAGTGCTAAAAACCCCAGGGCTGCAGATACTCTAACCTTCAGGAATGCAGTGATGTACATGTTCAACATCAACTCTGTGGTGGACCCTCCCAAAAGTCCCAGAACGGAACATCTTCAAAGGCAGAAAGCTGAAAGTCTGGCCCATTGTGCAACATTCTTGCCCATATTTACAGCCAGTGCTGAGGTGCCTGTCCCTGCCACGTGACATCTGGCAGTGCTGTATCACATTTGCCATGGGCATCATCACTCCCTCCCCAGTGCACTGGGAGTTATAATCCCATCAAACCAAATGCACTTCACTGAGTTTGGTTTTGCTTCTGCTTTCATCATCCCCAATCAAATGGGAACGATGGACTGACAGGCCTTGTGAGCACACACAGCACAGCACGGCCAGAAATCTGCTTTTGAAGTTTGCAGTCTGCTCATTACAGGAAGCAACAGTCCTGATCCTGGGCCACATTTGAGCAACCCTGTCCACATCCAGGCATACTCTGAAAAGCACACTGATATATTTCCCTTGGTTAAGAACAAACGCATTTATATAACAAAAAAAACCTTCCCTCACTGTCCATCATTTGCCTATAGACTTGTCTCAGAGTTTCCTTAGGACTCTAGGCTATAAAAGCACATGCAACAATACAACAGGTACTTTTTGACCTTATCATCAGTGGTTTATTATGAGGATCAGCATATTAGCTTGGCAATGACGCCACAGCTTCACAAACATCCACCCAGCTCAACAGCCTCTACCTCCCATTCTGGCAGCAGCATGAGAATTCTGTCAGGGTTGAACCAAGCTGGGGGACAGCAGCTTGTGCCAGGACAAGAAAGACAATAGAAAACTGTCACATCAGCAGGTGACACATTGTTATTGCTTATAGACATGATTCTTAATGAGAACAAAGCCACTAACACTTTGAAAGCACATAAGAAGGTGTGATCATTAAATGAAAAATGCAAAATCACTTAGTTTTTCATTTGTGGTATTAGACTGTCCTCTAAGACAAATATGTTAAATAAAAAATAACGACAAAGCAAAATAAATACCTTTTGAGTCTAATTTTCCTTCGGGAAACTGTTTCAAACTTCTATTTAAAAATAAAAAGCAACTAAAAACCACCCAACATCAGCATTCCTTGTCCTATTTTCATTAGCATTCCTACTCCTGAGATGTTCATCAAAGAAAGCCAGTCAAGAATCTCTCTCATAGCCCTAACTTTCCATGGAAGGTGTATAACATTTTCTACTACAAACATTTCTGATTTTTGCCTCAATCTTCCAAATTTCTTGGTAAAATTCAACCACTACCTAGCCCTTCTGACCCTACTGGGGCAAACCTAAATCTGAATTTGTCTCTGTTAGACACTGACTCCTCTTTGCAGCCCTTTCTGCGTGAGCACTGCACCTTCTCCAGGAGCATCTGAAAACAATGGAACTACCAGTATTGATAACCAATGTCAAACGTGGTAGAAATCCATGCAGAATAATTAGGATGACATTCATTCATGTGCTAGGAAGATTAATAAGGTGATTAGAATATTAAAAGTAGGAAAGATAAAGAAAAAGCTTTGCCACGTCCATTTGTCCCATGGGTCTCTAAGTCTGTATCAGATACTTACAATCATTAATAGCACTAAGTCCATGGAACACCTGAAACTCATAGCAACACCTGCATCCAAACCCCTGCCCTTCAGGAATGACTAAGCAACACTGATGCTGGTAAATATTAATTCTTTGCTGGTTTTGCTGTCAAAAATATCTACATCAGAAAAAAAGCCCTTTAGTTTAATTGCAGAATTGATCTTTTAAATGATTCTCCTACCCACGTCTCACTGATTAGCTCTGTTAACAAGCCTTACTGATGTTCTGTAAAATCATCGCCAAAACAAGAGAAAAATTATAAATGCTGAGATCTTCAGTAAGGGGGATTTGTTATGCCATGGAGAATGAGAAGCAATGGAAAGGAACAGGCACATTCAACAGAGCTTGCAGAGCTGGTCAGGTTCAGACAGCTGTGGTTGTGCCATCTGTCAGCACTAATCAAAATCCTTCCTCACCTCAAACCACCATTCACACTCCTGGGTGTTAGAGCTGTCCCAGACTGGAGAGGAGGGGAAAGAGGAAAAAAAGTGCTGGTTGTTACTGCACAGTATTTAGTGTTTTGAGAACTCACACAACGAGCACATGCTCTTCTATTTATGTGAGGTCTTAAAAAAAAACATCAGCTTGAGCTAATCCAACTCCCACCATCCAAATTTTAGGAGGATTCTCTAGGACCTATTTTACTAATAAAGTTTAACAAGGCATCTTTTACTAAACATGTGAAGAGGTGTATACAAGAGGGTTTTACTTACGTTCCCTCTCATTGAACTCCTCCAGGAAAAATGCTGATTATGCATTTAATACCCTACGGAGCTCAGTTTTAGGTAACACACTAATGAATTTAAACTCTGAGTACAGAGCTATTGTTGGCATGAACTCTTCCCATCACACTGCAAATAGTGGAACTGCTCCTGCCACCACGTGCTTCCATCTAAGGAAATGCAGTGAGTATTATGGACCACGTGTCAGATTTAGCTACTGTGTTAGTTACTAGCCAAGAAAATCTCATGCAATCCGATAATTGCTAAGGTAACTACACTTCCAGGGGGAAGATGGACTCTGATGATGGCCTGTGTGCACTCCCATCTAACAGAGCGCCTGCCCTGGGTAATTTAGGCTCCACATAAATCTGAGTGCATCTCCATGGTTTTGTATCCTCAGCTAAAACATACCTGTCTGGGGGCTGTTCAGGGAAAGGAACACTCTGGACAGGTTTGAGAAACTGGAGTATCAGCATTGTGTAACCTCTGCTCATGTGAGCATTGCGTTGCTCCAGCCTGCAGGAAGGAAACAAGGATTACCTTGGTGGGCAAATACAGCTGTCTGCGGCACTTTGAGTAGCTGCAGACCAACACAAACTCCCCTCCACAGAGCAGTTTTTGAGTTAAAATGCACCTGGAACTGCTAAAAAATGCACAAAATTATGCTACCCACTATATTTTCTGAAAATAATATAGAAGAGGATTCCAGGTATTTGAAGCACAGGGATCCTCCATGCACTGATAGTAAGAAGCTGCCAAAGGCAATAGGCAAAGCAGTGAATACCAGGGATGTAACACCGTTTGACAGCCACAGAGAATCCTTCAGGACTCCTTCCCTTCCTGCCCATGGACTTGTTGCTGTGAGCCACCCTGCATGCACAGTGCCTCTGTTCTCCCGAGGGACACAAGGGCACCTCCATCAGCTGATGTCAAAGGCATCTCAGCCAAGCAAAGAGGTGGAGCAGGAGTTTCCCAGATGTGTCTTCAAAATGGGGCATGAGTGAAGGCTGTCCAAACTGAAGTGCATAATCCATAAACTGGATTTAAATAAAAATCTGTATCAAGAAATCAAAGTGCATAAATGCTTTCACAGCAGACACTGTAATTAAGCCTTTCTTGGGCTCTGAAATGCACAACAATCTGCTTGCAATGAAGATGTGACTGTTGGTGTAAAAACTACTGGTTTTGCAAATCATTATTATGTTTGAAAACTCTGCTTCTGATCAATGGGTTTCTTTCTCTCAATTGCTGCAAAAGAGATTAAAGACATAATTAATACAGGCTGTTCCCTCCAAAGAGTCAGATGCACGATGTACAGAGCCAGACTGAAAATATGCCCCGGGCTTGAGCATTCATACAGGACATAAGTGTGGTCCTGCAGTTCCACAACTGTGAAATTGTGTAGAATTTCTGACTCTACTCTCCTTCACATTCACATATAAAAATGAACCAATCAATACTAGTTTTCCACTGAATCCTTAATATACAAATGACCTTTTATTCTAAGGCCAGTGACTCCCATGGACTAGAACAACTGCATCCTAATAGAGCAGGCAGAATAGAAGGATCAGTCAAAAAAGCAAAATCTAAAGCAATCAAATAGTATCAAGGCAAAAAGAAAACACAAATCCTCATACTCCAGCAGAAAGTTAGAAAAAGGTTAAAAATCAAATACATGTGCTACACTTCTGAAGATTCAAAAGTCCTAGTGGAAGCTACTATATGCTCCTTTGACATGTGTGAAGTTAAGTAACGTTTCTAACCAAATTAGGCATTCCATGTTTTTTATAAGTGAAAGTATGGTGAGCATCATAAACCAACATAAAGCAACATAAAGTCTGGTGCCAGTGTTTTGCATAGACTGGCTCACTTGTCACCTGTTTTCCTCCTTCAGCCCTTCTTCATCTTTTCAAGGAATCATGGCCACTAGTCCAGCCTCCATCTATAAACCTGCGATGCAATAAACCTAAGAAACTGGTACATCTGAAAGAAAAAAAAAAAAAAAAA
>JAWWMP010000023.1:15834992-15915003 GCA_035047865.1 Dendrocincla tyrannina
TCTGGCCCCACTGTCAGGGGACCTTGGTGGCCGGGGTAGGGGTTCACAGCTGGTTAAAACTTCCAATTGCCAATCTTACCTTGAAACACTCAGTGAATTTGGACAAGGCAGAGCTGCATTTCCCACCTAAGGCAGCCAATGGGAGTTGGGCATTCACACCTTTCCTCTTGGGAAAGGAAAGTTCCAGCAAAGCTGTAAGGGCTTTTCCCACCTAAAAGTGACCAAGGAGGTTTGAGCACCCAAATCTCTTCCTTTTGAGGGGAGTTGTGGGGCGGGCTCAGGGAGGAGTTTGCCTTCAAGGAAGGGCACTTCACATAAGCTGGTGATGCCCTGTCACACCTGAATGTGGTCCAGCTCCTCTGTAACGTTGCTCCAGTTAAGCAAAGCTGCTCCTCCCCCTGACACACCACCTCATCCCATCACAGGGAAGGTGTCTCCTAAAGCTCCCAAATACTGGTATCCAGGAGCTGTTGCAAGACACCTGCAGCTGGACACCACCAAGTTATTTACAGAGAGCTCAGAAGTCCCCACGGGGAAACAGTGACCAAGGAAAGCCATCCCAAGACATCCCAGTGTTCTTTCCTGACCATCTATAGTGCTGAAAGCAAGAATTGCAACTTCCATTTCTCTGTTTGGCACAATTCCGCTCCATAGCAGTTGCATTTTGTACTGTATCCAGAGTCTTTTTTTTAGCTCCCTCTTTCCTTCATCCATCTTTTCTCCACAAATGCAAGCTGAAACCACAAAGCAAAGCAGAGCCAGGAAGAACCTCACAACACCCTCTTCACCCTCTACCACAGACATTTATGTGAACAACTGCTAAAGAGTGGCTTAGCTGAAAGCCCCAACAGGCAAAGCTCTTTCCACCACCTTTTCTTTAAGTTCTTTAACAGTACCAAAGTGATATGGATATTTTTAAGCCAAGAAGAATGGGATCTGGGTAGGCATTTTACTATGGGATCAAACATTAACCACACATAATCCTATGGCTTCAGAACATCAACCTCTTTCCATCAGCTACCTGAGCAGCAAACACATGTAGTTGTAATCCCTGTCTTACACCTCAAATCCAAACCACCGAGGTTAATCTGCCCTCATCCTTTCGTGTTGGGCATATTGTAGCTGAAATTCATCCTGAATGCATCAGAAACATTCTGCAGAAATCTGAACAGCCTATATGCTGAATCTGACTTTTTACTCATGTCTTTAGACTAATCCTTTACAAGATGACAAACACTCTAAATAGGACTCACTATTGCTGCAATGTAATGAGCAGTACTAACCAGCTGGAGGAACACACAGCAAGCCAACTGCCTCATTCTAATGAACTGGTTAGCAATTCTTTCCTCAAAATCATAGTTGAACCTTTTTAAAAAAAGAATACAACCAGCTTAAAATATGTATAACAGGGGAAATACATTTTTGCCAAGACAAACCCCTCAACTCCTTTCAATTCAGAAGTAAATAAGCACTGGGGAAAAAAGTAGTTATCTTGCCCAAAAAAAAGTGAAGAACACTTTTGAAGTGTTAAAAGTAAGCACTTACATGAAACAAAACACACAAAGTTTTCCCTTTAACTCATGCTGCAAACCATAGAAGTATGGACAGAATGGTTTAATATTTAAATAAAATTAAACAGCTTAGATTCCTCTCTCCACATTCCATCCTGCATTTCCATCCAACCTGCAGTCACCACCCTCCCCAAATCAAGCTCTTTAGAGCACTTTGCTAGTCCAGAAAAAAAATTGTCCTTACAGAGGAGAGATTTTTCATTGTTGGCTACTAAAGCACCGAAACACTCCAAATTGTCACCAAAATTACAAAACAAGAAGTTGTGAGTGCTGCAGGCAGCACTAAAGAAAGTGCTGTCTCAAGTTCTGCCTTGATCTTTACAAAGATCCCATCAGAACTGGCAGCTGCTTTTCCTGACAAGAGATGTTACACAGGCAAAAAAAGTGTACATCAGGGCCAAGCATCTCCAGCCAATGCTGTGTCACCCTCTCACTGGCCTTCTGTAGGCAGCAAACACACAGGGAGAGAGGCTTGGGCAATGAGAACAGTTTTAGAGATGGGAGAAAAGCTGCTACTAAACAGAGGAAACATCTACATTTTGGGGCATTTTGGATCATCACAGCAGCTTCTGAAGGGTCATGAGAATTTAGAGGAAGTCAGATCCAACAAATCAGATTCTGCACATCCCTTTGTGTGTGTTTGGCCTGACAAAAGTCAGCTACAGGAGGAATTAATAACCACTTGAAATCCTACCCTGGCCCAATGGAGACAATGAAGTTGCTGGGAGCCAACAGTGTCACCGAAGGCTTCCCTGAAAGTCCTCAGTTGACTGTGGCAGTGCCCACAAAGAACAGGCAAGTGGTTGAGACAAAGTCATTTGAAGTTTCCATCAAAGTTAAATGTGCTTGCAGTATATTGCTACCATTAAAATGACTAGTTTTTGCTAGCAGTAATTACCGGGATGTCAAAAATCAAATGATGAATTAGTTCAATAGAGAGCCCAACACAAAAGTGAAGGGCAGCTCCATTTTACACAGCACACACTCACACCTGGGACATGATGTGTTTGCACAGCCTCAGCATGTCCCCCCTGCACAGTCTGGGGTTGTACCGGCCCGAGGTGAAGGGCAGGTCTCGTCCCCAAAGCCACCAGTTCACATCTTTCACAACTCTGATCGAAATGCACTCACCAAATGAAACAGAAATAAAAGCATCATCTCGATACCACATTTAGTGACTCAGTGAACCAGAAGTCAGGTCGCTCACCCGGCGACTGCTGAATCAATTAACCCATTAGGAGGAATTAAGCATGGCCAGCTTTGCATTTACTGTAGGAAAATCTGGAATTCAAAAAAAGGAAAACTGACTACAGTTGCTTATTCCTCTTCCCTGAATATCTTTTAAATTAATGCAACAAGATACAGAAGGTGCAAATACAGGGACAAACAGAATATCCATTTACTTAAGATTGTGTGTGTCAGACCTCTCTGCAACTTGGTACTGAACTTCCCAATAGCAGCTGTTATTGAGTTTAAATTTCATATAAAATCTATTCCTTAGAGAGGAAGAAAATTCATCGCACTCTTTGTACGTAAAATCAGTTTTGAAATTCTTTAAACTGCAATTGCTCAATTTCCAAACAATCTTGCCAGAAAAGTAGATGAGTAAGTTTTTCTCTCTGACCATGCAGCATTTGTTTGCAGGCTTGACTCAGGGACCTGGTGAGATCTGTCAGGGTAGGGAGGACCAAGGAGCAGCTCCCAGAGCAGACCCAGGTGTGTCCTCTCTCCTACCTGCAGGACCCCCCTGGCAGCTCCAGAAGCAGCTCTGCCACCCTCGTGCTCTCAGCACTGACTGACAACTACCAAACTCTGAGTTGCAAATTAGCATGGCTGAGAGAAGAGGTCAGCTACCGCCCTAGGAGTTCCTTCCCCAGCATCTTCTGTACCTCCCTGTTTTATATCCCTGGTGAATTTTACCCATCATATTAGTGACATACAGCAATTACACAGTGCTTGCCATTTGTAGAGCTCAACTGTCTTCACAAGTGGCAAATACACAATTTTCAATGTTCAGAAAAGAAGTGATTAAAGGAGGCTCAGTGGTTATTTCAGGTAAATAATCCAGTTCTACTGAGTTGCAATCAAGATGATTTTGCTGTCATATTTGTTAACGCATTTCAGACAATTATATCTGGATTTGAGCACAAAAACTTTTGCAGCTAATAAGAAAAAAGACTGAATTTTCTATGTGTCATATAGACAAAATTCCACCTCTTAAAAAAACTAGTCTCTTTTAAAGCATATTCTGCTATTGCATTGGTATTCCATTAAAAAAGGTCAAGGAGGGGTCACCTCAAGACAGAAAAACATTTTCAAATAACATTATAAAAGCTAAAAGTGAAAACATAGCTCAAAACACAGATTTCCAACAAACAGCTTGAAATATCTTCATTCAATACATACTTGTCCTGAATATAAAAGATTTGCTTTTAGAACAACTTTGATTACAAATGTACAGCTCTGAGAAAAAAAACATTTATGTCTTAGTAGTAATCAAATGTCAGATACTGAAAGAAGAGGTTCAAGGATGCTAAACACAGCAGAGGAAGAGAAATGGCATTTATAAATATTCCATAAATAGTGGTGGTATAAACTTTTCATAACACAATTTAACAAACTGCCAGCACAAAGCCTGAGTACTCCTTTGACAGAACAGGTCTTAGGCAAATGCTGTTGGTTTTATTTTTGTAATTGCATAAACCCACATTTTGGCATAACAGATCTGAAGGAGTGCTCATGCATACCTGCAAAAACTATTTTTTTATGCAGCAAATAGATTTCCCACCAATTGTGGGTCTAGGTCGTAAGTTTGGTATACAAATATCTAGCAGACATGATAGGACAGAATTAGAGCTGCCCATGACAACATTGCATCTCCTTTCCATGGTGCCAGCAAAATATCAACCATTGTTCCTATGGATTTAGCCTTTACTTATGTAAGAGATTAAAAAAAAAACAACCCACCCCAGCACTACAGCACAACAAACCTCATTGATTCCGCGAGATGCAACTGCCAAGAAAAATGGTTTTCATCACACTTCGTAATAAATTTATCTAAAAAGTCATTTGTTTAAAGTATTGCCTCAGAAAGCTCTCCTGAGACGTGCCATCTTGATGGCACTCTTTTCATTATTCAAATATAATGAAGTGATTCTGCATGGTTATGCTGGACTATAAATCACTGCTGTAAAAAAAGGTATGTTCAGCATGTTAACAGACCAAAGATCAGATTTTGAAGAGGGTTTTATTATTGCATATGCACTTTATCACTTGCACATACACAGCAGATAGCAGCTCCCAGCACTTCCCCAAATTCCATCATTATTAAATTTGGGAGCTGACAGGGGACAGAGGCTTTAAGTGGTGACTTATTTTGCAGTTCCTGTCCAATGCTATTGCAAACTGTTTAACCTCCCTGCAGCCTCACACATCCCCACCAGAACACTGGAGAAAGGAAGAAAAAGCAGAGCACTAATAGGCATATTAACTGCAACCAACTTCTGGTTTACAAAGAATTGAGCATACAGGCTACATCTAATTGACACTGAAAAATCAGCTACTATGAGCATTTGCTTTTTGAAAAGAGTGAAAGGAGTCTAAAAGGACTTCATCTTCTTCCCAAATCCAGTGGAAATTATTTTTTAAATTAATTTATACCCCATCTTACATCTGAGTAAATGTCAAACGCTTCTCTAAGGTTGCAAACTAAAACCCAGTGGCAATCTGTTTCACACAGTGGATTATCCAGAGTGAAAACTATCCTAGATTTATAGGATAACATTTTTTGATTTAGTTCTGGTTATGCCTCACAGAAGTTCAAAGTTTTCTATTCTTTAAGAAACACTTGCCTGCAAACAAACAGGATCCCCTTTGTCAGTGCCACATGGACCATAAGAACATTTAATTACTTCAAATAGGTGAAAAACTAATTAAAATTATAGCCTTCTATCATCAAAATAAGCCAGTGGTGATTTAACTTCTATGCATAGAGGAAACAATCCCTCCTGTCTGCATATGGCCAACCACATGGTTTGCTTGCTTTTCTGTTCTAATTTGGTCCTGGAAAATGGTGCAGATTATTGAACAGACTGGCCAAGTCCCTACGAACCTCAAATAAGTTCCGTTTCACCTTGTAGCCTGTGACCCCATGTGAATGACAGCATTTTGGGGAGATCAGAGTAAGATTTAAAGTTGTATAACAAAGAGTTATCAGTGGAACACAACCAAACAGTAGGAAATATGATAACCTGAGTAAGGCACTGATGCTGTGTTCCTCATTTCTGCATGGAAAAGTGAAGATCAGTAAGAGCAGATAACAACAAAGTTTTAAAGATTGCATTGTAGTTAATAATGGCTTTCTTTTATCAACTGTGCAGGTTTGCTTGCTTGTATTTGTATTGGCGTTTGTCACTATGTTGTATATTCATGCAAAACTTTAAAAACTCAGCCAGAAGATACAAAGAACGTGACCAGCACAGAGAGAGACCTAAGATACCATTTATATAATGTAAGACAAAGTATTTCAAGACTTCATAAATCATTTCAACATTAAGGATACAAATCAGAAAGGTATGCCCAGTGAGTAATCACGGTGGAACACCATTTAACCTGTCTGACAGGAAAACCTAAAAAATGATTGACACTGATAGTGGAAAACACAAAATGTTAGTGCACTGTTTTGCCAGACTTCCTGAAAACGAGAGATCTGCAGGGTGACACACAGAAGATCTCAAGATCAGGAGATCTGATTAAATCTTAACAGCAATTGCAGCACTGCATAGAGTTAATGGTTCAAATTACAACAGGCTGAAAAGTCAAATAAAGCAGCTAATGTGAAAGCCGAGTCAGGAACTAATTCAGTGTTTCCTATTGCATGACAAAAGGCCAAACACAACAAATGTTGCAAAGCTCAGACTAAGTGTCCCATCTGAGACCACTGACTATGTTAACCTTGCAGGTTTTTCCATAAAATACTCCAAAATACTGATGCTGTTTAAAGTTCTGGGAAAAAAATAGATAAAAAACCCCCGAGCTTCTTATTTTTAAGTGTACAGAACTAACAAAAGAACACAATGTCACCAAAAAAACCCAGAAGACAGGGCTGGGCTTATTAGGTGATACTGTTGTCTTAGAAGACTATTAACTATATACATTATATTATCTTACCAGTGTTCCTGAATTACTCCTCAACATTTCTGCCCTTACAGGATTCAGCCTGGGCAGAATCTCCATACCTACACTGGAAACCAAAAGACATACCCAGAACTCCAGGTTTTGGGGGAAAGCCTGGGTAACAGAAACTCCAAACCAACATCAGTGCTTGGTTTCAAATCTGTTTTACCGCTCATTCAGATGGAATCATTCCACTTGCTTGGTGTTTCTTAGAAAAATTATTTAGGTTGAAATATTTTTGGCAAAGGACCTGTGACTTGGGGAAAAAAACAGTTTAGGAAAGTACAGAGCGTTGTTTTCTTTTTTTACACTCAACAGAGAACTTCTGCTTGAACACAAAGGGACAGTACTCTGTGTCTCAGGATTAAGCATTTCTAAATCACAGCCCTGGCAACGTGCATCTCCAGTGCCACTTCAGAAGGCTTCAAACACCCAAGCCCTCAAAGGTATTTCAGGATGACCCTTCAAGCTCATCTAAAGGCTGCAGCCAGGCCAGGGGAGAACACTGACCATTCACAAAAAAATCCTGGAACAGTATTTCTGTCACAGAAAAAAAGGTTAGTTACAAATTTGACTAATGCCATCTATTTATTCACATGCACCACTTCACTCCGTTCAGTTTTACCCCTGCACTTAACATTCCCACCTCTATTGAACTGCAGGTGATAATTTAAACAGTAAATGTTATTTACAAAATCTGTCTCCTCGTGTAAGGCATTGTGAGAACAATTAAAAAAGCGAAGCAAGCGTGAAGGGCGATGTGGAACACACATATCTGCAGCAAAAGCTGATTGAAACATATTCATTTAGGCAAGCTGCTTATTCTTGCAGTGATCAGTCAAATGCATTCACGCTCCAAAACACCAGTCATTAACCACATCGACTACATACTAAAAGAAGTGGTTATCTAATGGAAATCACCGAGCAGGGCTTTCAGGAGCTTTGTGTTTGAGAGCAGTGAAAATTCCACAAGTTTTCAATGAGCTTTTAATGGCTTTTAGAAATTAGTCTCTAAATTGCTACTTGATAAAATTTTACTTACACAACAATATATATTGAAAAAGCAGAGTGGAAGTATTTTTTCTGCATAGCTAAATTCTTACTGTTCATGTACTGGGAGAAACCTTCCTCAAAAGCTAGGATTACAAACTATGCTTATGGTGTTCTATACCACAGAATGGCAAAAAATTTCTTCAGCAAAGCAATGACAGAAAATGAGATAAGACATTTCTAGGATTCTATAATGAAGCCATATTACAAACTGTTCCAAGCTCCAGTTCACTGTTAAACTAAAGTTGGGGGGAAAAAATTATATCAGGCTCCAAGTTTCCAGGCAACAGTTTTTAATAGAAAAAACCGACATCTGACACTGCAAATAACACAAGACAAAATTATAAGGCAAGGGATATGACTGAGATGGAAAATATTGCTACATGTCAGGCTCTTCTACACGAAAATTTTTGGTCATTTCAACTGATTGTTTTCTTTAGAAATACTTTCATAAAAATCCATGGAATTAGCCCAGGCAACCCAAAAGACAAGCCAAGGTTTCTGTTTCCAAGTACAAAAGATCAGACTATTTTATGGGTAGCTCAGGATAAGAAGATAAAAAGAGCCAAAATTGTAAAATAAAACTGTGGATTCTGAGTTCTTTGCTAGATCATTTCCGTGGCTTTTTTTTCTTTCTTTCACATTGTCCTTCAAAAGAAAGCGACAGTTAATTTGATTCAGCCAGCAGAATAGGCAGAGGTAAGAAAGTCAGATCTGGATCCTGATTCAGATTTTGGTTACAAACATTTCTTGAAGACTACTTCAACCTTGCAGCAAGCTACAGCATTAGTAGATCAACTTTATTCTAAGATCTTCCATTCAAATTTAGTGGGTTTTACTGTGCTTGTTTTCCCAAGAAAAAAAAATTACTAAATGATCAGATAATTTATAAATCAGGAATAACGTGTGGTCAACACATCTTCATGAATAAAACATACATGTGGGTCAGAGACTGGGGTTGACTTCAACACATTGAGTTAAAAAAAGAAAAGAGGTCTCATCACTACAGATTTCTCCCACCACCACCTTCTCCCGTTTCACCAAATATCAGCAATTTCCCTTCTCCCAGACTTTCTGACAGGGGTGGAAATTGCTACCACAACCCAGCAGTTTTATCCTGCTCTATCATTCTTGGATTGTAGCACAACAATTATGGAATTGTGATTTATCCCCAGATTCCAATGGGACTGAAGCTGCAACTCCAGTGGGACACACAGGCATTGAATTTTAAGAGTTAATTTAGATGGTAATTGACCCTCTATCAGGTTTGTCAGGTTAGAAAAGCTGGTAAAAGGAACCTGTGCAAAGGTGCATCAAGCAAGGTGTAAACAGGCCAAGGAGAAAACAGAGCTCTTGTCAGGGCTCCCAAAATACTTTCCCTGTATTTTATCCTATCATAACTTTTAACCACTCTACTCTTTAGCCACTGTGTGCCAAAAGACAGACTCACCAACCTAAAAGCCACCTCTCAGGTTCAGATACTTCCCCAGTTTGCAAGTTTGGGAGGGATTGTTTTCAGAGCTCAGTAATATAAAACAGAGTCTTTGTGGAAGATCAAGGATTTAATTTCTTGAAGGAACAAAGGTGATGACTGAGTTTAAACACTCCAGCTTTATACAGATCTCTGAAGTGAAATCTTTTAATAAATGAAATGTCTTTCCATATACTCCTTCATACAAAACTTTAAACCCTTCATTATTTCTCATTTCATCCAGAAGTTCTGTGGTATCAGAGGGATGAATAGAGCACAGAAAGTAGCCAAAGCACTGAATGGTATCTTAATACTTGAGGAAAGTGATACAAATACTAATGTATAAAATAGATCTCACCTTTCACCTTTAAATCCTTTAGCTGACATACTCTGAATGGCAGTCACACATTAAAACCATATATAATTTAATACAAAATCCAGGTTAAAAGGAAGAAGAAAATTGCATGAGTTTAGCACACATAATGTTGAATCTGAGATACACTGCTCTCCCTTGCAACTTCTTTCATGTTCTTATAATTCTCAACTGCAGCACTGCTGATTAAAGAACATGCTTTCACCTCCAAGAAAAAACAAAATATAGGGGCTTTTTAAGATGACGGGCCAGACTCAGGCTGGGACCCAGATAAGGAGATGGTACTTTTGACATTAAAAATACAAATTTTGAAGTTGTATGCATTTACAAAACTTTGTATGGATTATGCAAAGATGCAAAAACAGTATCTATTTTACCACAGGCTAAACTGTGTCCCACCTGCAGTGAGTGACTTGTATAATGCCCAACACAGAGGGGACCTACAGCTGCAAACTCTCCAACAAAGATATATCAGGCTTTAAGAGCATTTGGACACAAAACTTCTGCTACTGGAATGCCAGGAAAGCAGAGCCAACACTCCTCTTAGACAGTGCAGACTTGTTTCGCCCTTGCTGGTCACTCTGCTGCAAAAGGTGTTTTTCAGGCAAAAGACAACATTAATCATATTCTGATCGTTCCTGGTTAAGAGCATATTGTTTCTAAAGCAGCAAATAGGACAGTTCATTTCCTGGCTGTATTCCAGTATTCGTCCTTAACCTTCCCAAGTTTTACCTGGCAGTTTGGATTCGTTCTGGCCCTTCTTTCTTTGGCCAGCCTCAGGTTTTCCTTTGCATTCATCTGCACATCAGCCAGATTTTCACTGCAGGAGGAGTTACCTTTCAGTGGAGGGTGACTCAAGACCTAAGGCACGCTCTAGAGTTTGTAAAGCATTTTGTCATCTTGACAAAAGAGGTTAAAGATAATGAAAAAAGCATTCTGTATTATTCACATTTATCAGAATATTCTTAAAATACTGAAAGGATATTACAAAGGTGAGAATGTACCCAGCATGTTTTATAGCTACACCCATATCCATGAACAATCCCCAGGTGTTTATTGCTGGGTTTATTGCACCCTTCCCTGGTCACTTTGTACATTTTTCAAAAATCTAGAGACTTTATAGCTTTACTGCTCACTCTTAGCAATCATTAAAACATGGAATGTGCTTTTTGAGTTTGCAATTGAAAGATCAAAAAATAAAAATTATCTCTCTCATATATTGCAAATCATTTGTGCAAAAGAGAACAGAAATTATACACTGCAAAAAGGAAAACCATTGCAAAACAAATAGCTCCTGAAAGGTATCGTAGGGGTTTTGTGTGCCAATATAACAAACACAAAATGTGAGCAACTACAAACCTAAATACATCCCTGGATGAGCTTTACTGGTAGATGTGGTACAGTTCAGCAAAGCTCTGCCATCGTTGCTCCCCAGGTTTACCTTCTTGCCCAAGTATGTCTCCTTCAGTCAAGGTGTACAACATACACAAAGAAAGACCCTGTTCCCAATACACCAGGTTTCCTGCTGCTATAAATCACATGCAGTGCTGTTCTGACCAGAAAAGTACGTGCTTCTGCCAAAGTTTTGTTCTTTGCAAGCCAGTAATTTTCAATTACAAAAATCTTCTGAGAAAGCTTTTGAAATTGTGTTGACTTCAGATGAATATAATTTCTTCCTATTCAAATAATAAATTATACATTTCTGTCTGTTCAACCTGACTAGCAATCAACAAATTGAGAATTAATCTGATGCTTCCTCTGATTCTAAAGTCATCATGAGGGTGTTTTCATGTTTCTGTAAACATAACTTAAGGAGGGATTGAACAACTTCCAGCCTACAGATCACTTAGCAGCGTGTTCCAGGGAGAATAGGGGTCCGAAGGGATGTGGAAGCTGAAACTGAGACACCGCAGAAAACTTAACCCAAACAGTAGTTTTATTACCAAAGGTAGCCAAGTAAACAAGCAAAAGAACCCAAGAGAGAGTGGAAAGAGAAAACAAGCCTCCAGGTGCCAACACCCAAATTGCCCAGGTGTCCCCCATGGAGTTGTCTCACCGACCCCTGCAATGCCCAGACCTCCCCAGCAGTGGCTGCGCCCTCAAGGCTCAGCTGGCTCACAGGTGACGGTGGGCGTGTCCGCCAAGGCAACCTTGTCCTGTCATGTGAAGTGAGTGAGCCCCAAAACATGAGCCATCTGCCTTTTATCTACTGGCCAAATGACATTTACCTGAGCAACGTGGCCAGCGCCGCCCAAGCAAAAGTATTTGGCACGGCCCCTTACATTGCATGACTGATACTCCTCTGCGTTTGCGTGGGTCCCTCCGCACATGCACAGTCCATTTCAGAGGGTCTCCCTTAATTGAGTCGGGGGGTCTACTTCATCCTCCTCCTCCTCCCTTTCTCCTTCAAATGCCCTTGGAGGGCCATCAGCCAATCGGAAGAGACCAATTAATTTTAGTTTACACAGAAATCTCTCTCTCAAGGCTATAGACCCTACAGACCATCTTAATCAGCCTGTTTCCCCATAAGTTGGCATGAGAAAACCCAGCTTCTCACAGCTGTCTGGGCCAAACACAGACCAAAAATACCCACATGGAATTCTACCTGAATACACAGTGCTTTTGGGGGATTAATTCCTGCTCACAGCCTAACGGGGATACACCATATTTCTGGTGCTAAAAGTGTTGCAGAATCTGAAAAATACAGTGTTAGAGCAGAAACAGTAAAACGAGATGCAAGAACTTGCTCCTCACCAGTTTCACTTGCACAGAAACACATACAAATTAGGGCAGTGAAGAGCCCCAGAGAGCTTCCTCTGTCACCTGCCTACTTGTTCCTCCCTGCTCCACAGCATCCTCTGTGCTTTAAAACATCTACAGTTTCACATGGCAAGAACATCAGCAGTAAGTTGTTAAATGGATTTTGTGAAACATAAACTATAAGGAACACACAGCAATTTAAGCATTTAATTGACTAGAGGTGTAGAGAGAATGTCTGCTGAATATTTCTTCACCATCTCAGGCAAGCAGACTTCCACATCCTGTCTTTTGGGAGAAGAACAGAAGATGTTCGCCTTTCGTTTAGCTTTCAATGTGCCTGTCTAACATATCAAACAATGCTGGAAGGAATACATGAGCTTTTACCCCTGGATATTGAATAAGGGCTAGACGGGAAACTTTCCCAACCACATTTTAAAAAATAAACTACTCCATTGCTTCCTCTTGGAGACTTAAAAACATTTACTAAAAGTTTCCCATTAAGTTACCTTTTTTAAATTTTTTTCCTATTTTTAACAGAAAGCCACTTTTCCCCAAGCCAGAAGAACTGAGTTTATGATTCCTCAACTCACAGATATTTCCCCCTACCCTTCTGTATTAGTTTATATAAAAGCCAGCAAAAGCAATTCTTTCTCTAAGTGTCTCACCAGTTGCAAATGAAAACAAAATCACTAAACTTCTAAGTAACTCCCAATACTTCCTTTTTACCTTTCCTTAACTAACAAGATAAAAGCTACTGCAAATATTTTAAAAATTAAAGAAACAACAGTAGAGTATCAGCCTGTGCAGCTTCACAGAAGTGCCTTTATTGCAATATCTTCTCATTTATCCACACAAAGTTCTGCTGTTTCTTGGATGATAGCAGAGCAAAGTATCCTTACACATGTTTAAAGAGAAAACTTGAGTAAAAAAATGGATTTGCCTTTCCCCCCCCTTCTTACAGGACAGAAGGTGATGCAGCCACCAACTGCAAAGCCAAACCAGCTGTAACCCCTGCTGGTAGTGAACTACTTCCCATGTGACAAATAATTGATTTTGAAGCAAAGATACACACAAACCATACACATTAAAAATGAAAAAGCCATTTCGAATCTGTATAAAATATCCCTCAGTTCTGTAGCAGCTGGAATGCAACCTAAGTTTATTAACAAAGGAAAAACCCCTTGAGACACGACTTACTGAATTGATTGCTGAGTACTGTCAAAAATATCATGAGATACAATCCAGACATTAAATCTCCACTGTTAATATATCTTATTTAATAATTTTCTTGAATGGGGCATTTCTTGACAGAGTGGGCAAGGGAATTCACTGCTGTCAAGAAGGGAACATAGTTAATTGTCCAGCAAAGAACATGTCCTTTCCATTATGTGTTCATCACTGGGCAACAGAGATGCTGTGTCACAACTTGCTTGTATTTCTCCCCTGGTTTCTCTACTGTTCTTCAGGTTTCTCTTCTCTCTTCCCTGTCTTTGGAATGTGAAAGTTATAGAGATCATTACCCTCATATAAAATTACTTCTACACTAGCCTTAAATGATGAAAAAAAAAAACCCCAACAAACCCTAAAGCCACTTAGGCCAGAGAGGTTGTTATACATATTTCCCTATCCTCTGTAGCAATAGCACAAGCAGGTTCATCCACAGGGGAGATCAGAGATATGGCCATACAGAGTTACATAAATTTGATAATTGTAGCTAAGGCACAAACCTTACATGGTGACATCTTTGGTCTTGGTGCACTTATTCCAAGGTCAGCCTTCACCCTCACCAGTTCCATCCATCAAAAATAACAGGTTGCAGATTGAATCAACTGATAAGGGGCCAGAGTGCAAGATGCAGAGTAATAGCACTCCCACATCAAGGTTACAGCTTTTGACTTTCACTGCACAGCAGGCCAAAGCTAATAACATGGGAGCTGTAAGAACCATTCAAGAGACTCCATCATAAGAAACATGAAAGAGTATGCAGAGTAGCTAAGGGGTGCTCTTATTTCCTGAGGGATGGTGACTGAGGTAGCAGATGTGTTCCCCAATAAGTCTGCTTCACCTTTAAATTACTCAGATAATTGAAAAGTCTGAGGGAAAAGAGGTTTTAACAAAGTTCTGAGTCTCACAAACTTGCAGAGGTTTTAAGAACAGGGAAATTAAATGGCTTTTACATTGTTTTTACAATGGGTAGACAGGGATCACAGAACAAATTGTGCATAGAAATGGGCACAATGATGCAAGCAAAGCAACTGCCCTTCCTTCCCAGGCAAGAGTGCCATAGCTGGAACAGAGGCATAAGACAAGCCCAGACTTCACATAAACTTTTGAAAACAGCAGTGGAATGCTGACAACAGAAGGGGACACTTCTGATACCCAGCAGTTACCTGTGACAACAAAAGGCCTTATCTGAGTTCATCCCTGGTATAACTCATCTGACCACAACACAAATGAAGAAATTTGGCACCTAACTTTCAGCTTTTCCATAACTGCAATGCTTTGTGTCAGCAGTGGGAATCTGACATACAGATGTTAGAGCAAATTCCTTCAGCTCGGCTCCTCTCCTGGATGGAGCCTGTCAGTATTTGTGATCAGGACAACACAACAGTGTTAAGTTTAGCTGTTTCACCAAGGAGACCACCCACAGTATGCTGGGAGGCAGAAAGCAGGAATATTTACCACCCCAAAATTTCACTTATCTTGTAACTTTCTATGCTTGTTTTCAGTAGTCGTATTTATAATCCAGTACAGGAGGTTTTTTCCTCATCAAATGGGTTATGCTTCTTTTGATGCGAATAGTGCACGAATTGTCATTTGTCACAGTCCTTTCAGGGGGAGAAATTATGGTAATGCATAAATTACAAATTTTGACTCATTGTATGAGCAAACAACAGAACAGCATCTTGTGTCTGGAAACCTTTACGAAACAGGCATTTTATTCAGTAGCCAGGGAAACTAAAAGAGAAAATGCAAACTCATGACAAATAGGCTTCTGTTTAAGCAAAGACATTTTCAAATTTTCCCAAGAGAGAAAATTCAATCTGAAAGTACTTTGAACGATGCAGGCATGAATTCCTCACCTGCTGGCTGGTTTATTGTGTCACAGCATTCCCTGATCTCCTTCTCTCCATCAACTGCAATAAACAGCTACTACCATACACAAAGTCATGTTTGGAAAGCTTTAGCATTGCAGATTATCAGCTTCTAAGACAAAAGAAGTCTTTATATGGGAGTGGAGGCACGGGTAAGTAACCTGCACGGTGGGCTGGGAGGATTACTTGTTACTGTTCCACACAGTTTTGAAGAATTAAGGTTCTAACCAGTATGAAACACAGAAAACACTGAGGGAACCAACAGCTCTGCTCCAAACATTCGTTATGCCTCTATTGCCCTGATAAGAATCACAATTTTCCCAGCAAATTCTATTCTCTTTTCTGTTCTGTAGCCCTTTTCCTGATGCCCCAAACAGTCCCTCTGCAATTACCTGCAGTATAACATAAATGCCCTGATATTTTGTGTCTGAGACAGCAAATATAACTCATCAAGGGGAAACAACCAGCTAGAAGGGAACCTGGTCAAGGGGCAAAGAGCCTTCCTAAGATCTTTTCTTCATATCTCATTCACGTTGACCTTTGTGCATTTTGGGACAAAGAGGATTTCAAATACTGGGCAAAGGGAAAAAGCAGTGAGCTGTGTCAAGACACGCAATTTCACTTGAAGCCCACGTAAGGAACACGTAACAGCAACAATCTCTGGCTTTTCTAGAGACCAGATAAAATTGAAAACTATGAACAGTGTAACTTGGTATAAATAGCTCTTGTGGCTGAAGCAAGGCTTGGGATGCTGCCACATCGCTGAGGAGCTATTAAAAGGCATCTGGAAGAAAGTTGTGTTTTCCTTCTCACTGCCTGTTCCCCACATCTCCAACTCCACCGACTCAATCCGTTGACCAATTTTTAACTGTCCTTTTATCTTTGCAATTAATAAAGTTGGTAAGTCTACTTAACACTCCTTAAGTCCTTGTAAATGTCTCTTCTTGGCGCCTATTCATCCTTAAAAACTGCTGCCTGATAGAGCCAAATTGGAAATCCTTGTGTTTCTTTTACTGACGTGCTTCAAAGAACAGTGGAGCTGTTTGTAGGCATCAGGACAGAGCATCAATAAGTAACCGGCAAACACCTTAGGAACTGCAGCCGCTTCACAGTGAAGCATCTTTAAAACCATTCCCTGAATTTGTTAGACCCTGCTTCGGGCACATTTTAAGAGAGCTGCTAGCAGAGAAAACCTTTGCATGAATTGCTCACAGGAGTCTCTGCAGCTCGAGGTGCATCTGCAGCCTCTCCTGCCCTAGGCTGTAGTCTCCTAAACATATCCTGGCAAACATCTGGAGAGATGCACTGCGAGACTAAAGGCAGGCTTGTACTTCACTACAAGTATTCATTTCAAGTAGGTCACGTCCAGCTGAGCCGAGCTGCTGCCACCAATGTGAGCTCAGCAATTTTAGGGACGAGGTTTAGACTGGCAGTGAAAAGATCTTTGTTTCAAAGGAAGACAACTAATTAGCAGTTTATTGCTCTAAAGGCCACATGCAAAATTTGCAATAAACACTTGAAATGTTTGGCCCAAAGTCAAGAATAACTGAAATTGATATAAAGGTTTCTCAAATCTTTTCATGGCTTCATTACAGCCCATTCCAAACCCCTCCTTCTGTACCAACAGGACAAAATCTAACTCCCAAGATTTCAACATTCATCCATGAGCTGAATACTGAGGCCTGTGGGGAAAATACCAATAATCAGCATTTTCTTCTCCCTTTTAAGCCCTATGTTTATTCATTAATTATAAGTACCTGTGAGTTGGAAGTGGGTGGAATAATGACATGAGTAGCCAAAGAAGTGGGTCAGTAGCACAGGTGAAAAGCACCATACACATCATAATCTAAGCCTCTATTTGCTTTTTTTTGTAATTCAAGCAGTCTGCAAATTCAAACAAATAAATCTAGTTTTAAAAGCAGACAGCTATCCATAGAAAAAGTAACTCCGGAGTACTCAGAGAAGACAGATTTATCACAAGAGTCCTTCACACCGCAGGAAACCTCTCCGTGCTGGCTCACCATTCGAAGGTAAGAGCGCCTTGCCTCCCTTTGCAACGTGAATGCCATCGGAAGAGAGAATTAAATTGAGATTGCTTCTTACTGCAGAGGTTATTCAAGACACCTGATGCAACACTCCTCCTCCTGCCATAGATTCTGTTCCCCCGGCAAAACGGCAGCTGCACAAACAGGCCAGGGAGAGCACAGGGGGAAGAGCCCTGTCCTGAATGAGCATCCACACCACACACTCAAAGTAGTTTTAAAACTACAGGCACAAAAGTCTTGGGGGAACATGAAAGCTAAAGGTGACTCCTCCAAATCCTCCCGCGGACAAAGAATAAAGGATTTACACCCAGTTCCTTCATTTGGGGAAGGCAGTTGCTGCGGGTTTGGAAGTCTGTCCATTTGACTCCACTGGGGTTTACACACTGATCTGGGAAGATCTGCCATGGCCTCCCTCATACAACAGCCTTACGGGGGCATGAGAAGTCTCACCCTGGGTGCCTCAAAACGTTTACCAAGTTCATTATTTCCCGAATTTTGTCATTTAAACCACCCCTTATTAGCTGCAAAAAGCATATGGGACCCTGCTATAATGAAGCTACTCAATATTTTTAGCTGTTTAATTTTGGATCAGCATATCATCTGGAGCGATCACCCCTCACATTTCACTTTAATTGGGCTGTCTGAGACAGAAGGGTTGAGAAAGCCGCACATGTTCCGTTTCCAAGCAGTATGTTCAACTGGCTTATGAAAGGTTAAAATCAGGAATAAGAAAATAGCTTTATTCCCCCAGGAGTAATGCCAGTTGATCAGTTTAAACACAGATGTTTTAAACTCCACATCTAATAAAGAGTACACCAAGGCTCCAGAGATCTGCACAAATAGGGAAATTCCTTCCCTTCAAAGTAGATTCTCATTATAATGTCTTCTACTATGCAAATATCTGACAAAGGAATCATAAAAGCCAAAGCAGTGGGTGGTCTGCTTGGATGACAACACTGATACATCTCTAGTTGATGGCAATATGTGATTTGTTACTGATAAAGAGCACTCAATATTCTCAAAATGCAAATGTTTACATAGCCAGGCAATCAACTGATCAGTCCTATACAGACTGAAAGATTAATGGCTACATATTCTTCCCCAGGCTTCTGAATGCCTCCAGGGAAATACGGTCTCATTGCAATGCCCAACTCTCAGCATCACTCAAAGGAAGCAGGTCAAATGCCCTTCTTTTAAATCGCAAAACCTGAAAGCAGTTTTTTCCCCTTAAAGAGATTATCATAGCAGTCAAAATCACTATATAACACTGGGGAAATATTTGCACGTGAATAAATCACACTCGAAGAATTTAGGAGTTGAATTTCCTCATACCAGTCCTCAGTTTAATGGTGGGCAGGTCTGTGTTACCCATCCGAACCACCACAGTAACACAGCACTGAGAGCTGTTCTGGTAAGGAGTTGTAATGCTCATAGTGCACTGGCAGTCTGTGATACATCCCACTCCCTGGCTACCTACTCTCTCCTGTCTGTTCATCTGTCCTACTTCATTTTCAGATGATTGCTTTTATGGGTAAGTAAAGCAATTTTTGCATGTGAAACAAGATAGCATGTCTTAGAGATTCATTTTGGGAAACAGTGAACCTTGGATTCATTCTCAAAAAGAACTGATAACTTTAATTCAGGTACTTCACAATATGTTGCAATACACACCTGCACTGAATATACCAGAGAGGTTAGAAACATGGTATTGTTTTTTGCTGAACTGGTTCTAAAACTAAATGTTAAAATACATGGCCTGTATGCTCAGCAATTTTTTCACCCCAAAATACTTTCTCATGAGATACATTAATTAGTATCTCTAAGACACGGCGATAAAAGAAGGCTTTTTGAAATTGCTAAGTAGCTGTCTTCATATGTGTAATTTAGGTTTGTATTTGACACTAAACTAAGAACAAAACATGATTTGATAACATCAGAAGAGAATGCTGAGCACAGCAGTTTGTAAGAGAAACTTGGATGTGGCAACACAACTCCGCTGATGTACCAGAAAGGCTCCCTCCAAGAACCTCCCAACACCCTGTTTAGTATTCAATAAAACCTATTAGGACAATCACTTTGACTTCTAATATGCTTTGTCTCGCACATCACTGGGTCATTATTCTTTGTGAACATGTTGTCAGTATTTAATTCAACTAAGTTTGTATCCATGGCAATGGTTAGGACTAGGCTAAAGAAAAAGAAATGTAGTCATAGGCCAGTAGCTCAGTAACAAAAAAAAATACAGCAGCCCATTAATGAAGTGGAGAGGTGAACAAGAGAGAGAATATCAACAAAAGTGGGGAAGGGGGGGAGTTGTAATTACAGTTGTGAGGAAGGGCAGAGAAGTGTGGGAAGCTGCCAAACTCCAGTTGGACTCTAATTTGGCAAACTTGTATTTTTAGCATTACTAACATTTGGTGGTCACTTCCAGTATTCCAGTAAATACAAACAAGCTTGGAGGGAGATGCTGACTAATTCCTCTCCACATTAGGTCTGTAAGTGCTTATCTACATGCACGTCTTGTGCTACTTTATCTTTCATAGCACAGCAAAGCAGCATGACCCTCACCTCCCAGGCAAATTCACTCACATGGATTTAAAGGGTTTCAGACCCTCCTTAAAGGATAATACAGATGTCACGGAGGTAACTAGGCCCACATTAAAAACTGTACCACTTTCTGTAAATGACTGACAGCTGGAATAAAATTGTGACTATCTTCACTGTGTGACTTACTATTAGCAGCTCAAGAAGAAATCCCGAGTTGTGATTCTACACAATGCTGATCTTTAGTGGAAACTATATATCCCCATTAGTAAACCATCAGGAAGGGACTTCAGTGAAATTCACCCAAACTGGAAAAGTGTTTGAGATATTTCCCACAATTACCGCAGGCTATAGAGGTTAATGAAGCACAGAACATACAGGCATCTTCTAGTTTCAGGTTTCATTATAAAAGAAGCTCTTATATCCAGGTTTTAGGGCAAAAAGAGAACCTCAAGCTGTTACCAAATCACTCAGCTCAGTATCGGAGTTTATAATCACATCTCATTCTAACAGTACTTTATGCCTTCCAGGTTTTAATTCTGAGAGACTGAGTTGAAAGAGATTAATGCCAACACAAGATACACTATCATATTCATATGCATTTTTCTCAGATACATAAATTGCCAGCTACTTAACTCCATTCCCAGCTAAAATGGGTTAACTATCTTTCATAAGGCGATAAATGCTCTTTAGTAACAAGTGTCAAATCTGCCATGTGCATGAAAACAAGTGAATTCAGTCTGTTTAGAAACCTGTGTAGTTAAAATTCCTTCTGCATGACTGCTCTTTAAACAATATATCTGAAATCAGCTAAGCAAACCCACAGATCTTGTAAACTGAAGCGCTTTGTCTGCATTAAGATGTTGCTGCATTAATTTAACTAACACGCTTTTGAAATAACTTTAACTACCTATTTAACAGAATTCTCTCCTGCACACATCATCTCACATCTTTGTTAAATAAAGTGGCCAAAGCCCTTACTTTTAACAAATTATCAAGAAAAAAAAAACATCTGTTGCTTCAAATACTTGATGCACTGGAGAATGAGGAAACATTCATTCACAGTGGCAGCTGAACATATGTGGGTTACCATTGTACACACTATTAGGTTAGCTTCATATTTTACTAGTTTTGCCACAACAAACAAACTCAATTTTGGTATGCAAACAGCAGGGCTATCTCAGAACTGCAGGAACAATCTTGTGAGAAGCTGAAAAACACCAGTTTGGACAAGGCATTTCCCCTTGCGGTGCTCAATAACGCAAAATAAAAGATACATGGGCTAAAAGGTGGGCTAAAGCTTTTTCAATTTAGGAATTCTTCCAGTACCACATTCCTCTTCCGTATTTCCACAGTGTACTTAAGGCCATTAAATATGGTCCTGTGGCCTCTGAAGCATGTAATTACTAAGATAAAATATGAAAACCTCTATTTGTCTTTGTGTTGCCAGCTCTGAGGCTGCCAAAAGGGGAGTGCACTGTTCTATATTCCCTTGGGTTTGCCAGTAAGATTTTAATCGTCCAAACAAACCAGAACAGATATAGCAAAACATGCACTGCTACACCAGCTACATGTAAGATTTTTAAGAATAAAAATCACCCATTATTCCAAGGGTAGCAAATATGAACACCCCATACTGCTGCAACTGTCTGCAACCCTCTTATGTGCCACCATAAATGAAATAAAGCCCACACAATAACTCCTACACCCACATGCAGCACCCACAGGACAACTTCCTAAAGGACAATTCAGAATGCCAGTACCAGTAGTCTTCCCTGCAGCTTTTCCTGGATCTGAGATTGGTTCACAGTCAGTTGGGCTTTCAAATAATAGAACAGAAGTCAGAAACTGTCCACACTATCAGAAATTTTCCTGTGATTCTCTCTGGAATTTTGGGGTTATGTACATTATTTGAGTTCAGTATATAGCCCAGATTAGTCAAAAAGACCATCTTACCCTATTTTCATTCAAGAAGACACGTGCAGCTGGCTTATTCCTTAATTCTTTGCAGTGCTCTGAGCTACCACACAGAATTAGTTCTACTGAATGAACTCATCAGTTCTAGCAGAAGCTGAAGTTTTAAAAATTCTATTATCTCATTTTTCCAAGTTATTACTAAAATTGGGATTGCAGACTGAAAGAATGGATGCCAACTTTCTGCCTATTCATAGGAACAAATATAGCACAGTCCACTGTCATTCCTTTCCCTAAACAGTGTTAACACTGATCAGGATACTGTCAGTATCACTCAAGTTGTGAATCAGGCAAGAAGGATTTGTTTCCTTGGTTTCCAGTAAATCTCTGATCCTTCAGCTTTATCAATCTTCTATTATCTCTGATACTTGACAGAATTTTGGGCAGCTCCTCTATCCAGTAAGTCTGTTATCCAATGGCTATTTTTTTATGCAGGTACAACTTTAGCCTTTCTTTTTACCTCATCTAGATATAAAAGAGTTGTGTTTGGTTTTTATATATAATTATATATACATATATAACAGAGTTTGCGTTGTGTTTTCTTTTTCTAGCAGAATCCCACTTTGGGCATTTCTACCTCACTGAAAGCAGTCAATTTTATATCTAATAGCCAGCATCTCTCACAGTTATCTTAACCTTGAGTATATTTTCCTTGGGTTTTGGGAAGTATTTGATGTAAATTGCTTCTGTGTTCCATGACAAAATAGAATTAGTGTCCATGAGTGCATGCTTTGCTGTGGAATAGAATGCTTTATGGCATACAACCAGGAATTTTTGTAAAGTATTCCTTTCTGGGAGCAGGGCCATGTCCAAGACCATACAGAAAATAGAACAAAAGACTCAAGTCACACTCTATCCAAGCAGGCAGGTTAGAGAATGTCCAAGATGAAAGATTTGCCTGAATTTAATCATCCATTAGCATGCCAAGTTTATTTCTCAGTACAGTCACATGAAAGGGGAAGGATGGCTCAAGGAACAGAGTTCAATCATCACACTAACACTTGTCATAGCCCTCAGTCAGTTTGTGGAGGCAAAAGTGATAAAAAAAAATAAATTTAGATTACAAAACCACTTTTCCATTCATAGAATATTGAGGAGTTGGAATGGACCTTAAAGATCCTCTAGTCCCAATCCCCCTTCCATGGGCAGGGAACCTTCCACTGGACCAGGTTGCTCAAGGCTTTACCCAAGCTGGCTTTGAACACTGACAGGGTTGGGGCATCCACAACCTCCCTGCTCAACCTGTTCAAATGTCCCACCACCCCCACAGTAAAAAAATGTCTTCCTCATATCTAACTTAAATCTCCCCTCTTTCAATTGGTACCCAAAATACAGCTGGAAACTGAAGCCTTGGACTATATGAACACAGAATGGGGCTGGAAATTGTATATACACGTGAACTTAAGGCCAGTACACAGTATTGCCAACCTTGTCAGATATCTGTAGCTGTGTAATAAATACCTGCAAAATAAACAAGAAGTTTCGATGAAGATCACAGGATGTTTATGCTAGCAGTAATGGGAATGCTTCAGGCCAACTGCTGCATTTTGTGACTCTGATTTTCAGATAAATATCATCCAACATGTATTCGAGGGAATCAACAGCTGACATTTAAACATATTTATAAAGGAAATTCTATGATTCTTGAAAAAAATGGAAGTTATTTCTTCCAAAACATGTTGGCCTTGAACTTTTTTTGCACTGCATCACAGATTTATTTACAAGCTTTAACCAGTATTGAAAAATGCAGCAAACTAAATACGCAAACTGTCATCGGAATAAAAGCCACTTCTGTTCTGTTAGACTTTGTGTGAAAAACAGTTTAGTGTCACTGAAGTACTGCAGACAGAGCTTCAAGAGATGCTTTCCCAAGGTTTACAATGCATTCCTCAAACTATCAAGTAGTACTTGACATAGTTTCCTTTTGTCCCCCATAGTTGTAAAGGATATGATTTTTTAAAAACAATCATTAAACTGCCAAAGTTCTCCATTATAAAAATAGGCATTAATTGTTCATTTTTTCAGATTATTTGTCATTAAGTAATTGGTTGTAACCCTTTGCCTAGGAAAGAAAAATAAATCTTGAAATCAGCCTTTCACCTAAAGAAATTGCAAGTGATCTATTTCAGCACAGAGACGGGCAGTCAGTGCCTGCACTGGAGCTTTGTTTTCTGCTTTCTCCTTTCCTCTCGCCACCAATATGCTTATAAAACAAACAAGCCCCTCCTGCAGTTACAGTGGTTTCAAACACGCTTTCAACATTTTCCTGTGTGGTGCTTTGTTCTCCACCACCTGCTCGGCTGCTGATACAGTTTGCTGCACCCCCAGTATGCAGGTCACACACTGAACATGCCAGGCAAGCCTGGGTCAGAGCAGCAGATGGAAAAACCTGCTTCCAAAGATAAGGCAAAAAGAAAGCATTTGCTCTTCCCTGCAGGTCAGTTTATGCTCTAAAGAAAACCAAACCAAAACAAAAAAAAACCAAACAAAAAACCCTAAACATCAAAATTATTTTTTAACTTACATAGACTTTGAAAAGTCTCTTAGTATGGGCCAAATCCTCCCCACTGGTCCATGCACACTTGGATTTCAGTGTCTCTTAAGGATTCAAACTTAAAAAGCATGGCTGGGTTTTTTCTTAAAAAGAGGGTTCTTAGCTGTCCATTCGTTTTAGGTATCAGAGGTTGTTGTGTGTTATATTTCAGTTGCACTTCCCAAATGACACCATCATCTGGTTAACACAAAGGGCTATCTCCCTGCAGCAGGATCTGCTACCAACACATGCTTCCAACTGGTTCTTCTGGCTTTGAATTAAGGAAGTTGCATGTCCAGGTCTCTGCAGGGAAAAAGGTTGTCTTATCTCAGAAAAGCAAAAGCAAGATCAGGGATGGGGCAAGACTGATGAGAAAATGAAAGACTCCTCAGAGGTCTGGGTTATGTGGCAAAAGGTGGGGGGTTTTCCTGAAGAATTTTCCTCCAGAAATATGAAGACTGTCACAGTTTAACCGTCCTTAGTGGGACAAAGATACAGCTAAAAACTGTAAGCTGCTAAAAAAGTCTAAGCTGTTACTTGCTAACAATCTCGACTTATGGAAACACATATAAAAATTTTTTAGAAGCAGAAATTAAATCTGTGCGGAACATTGTTAAAATACACAGACACGAATCCCACTCACAAAGACACAGACAAAGTGCATTAGGGTGGCAGCCAGAGAGAGGCCAGAGAGCAGAGCCCCAGAGCCCAGACACACAGAGAGGGGGGATCCCCACTGGATGCCCCCCAACAGCCTGTGGAAGAGCAGAACATTCCCACCATACAGAGGGATCCCTGATACATTATGGATGAGCTCCTATTGACTTCTCATATGAAGCAGCACAAACCTGAAAACATGACGGTATCACTTGCATGATGGTTTTGATAGCACTATGGAACTAAGTGAAAGCTGATCGTTAGCTACCTTTGCAAGGGCATGAAATAACCATTTAATCAGAGACAATCTTTTTAAGGGTCTGACATGATCTAACATCCATGATTTTACACTTTCTGTTCTTAAGTGGTTCTTTCTGCAATTAGTGTCAGCACTCTTAGAAGTCACAGGTGAAAATGCTTCTTCACAAGCAAGAGTCTTAGTATTAAAAAAAAAAAGTATTTAAAGGATTTATATTTGAAAGAGAGAAACATGAAGAATGAAACAGAATGAAATGTATCTCAAAAAAAATCCTAATTTTTAAGTCACGTTACTTAGTGAATGCTTGCTAGTTTAATTTTGAAGTTCTTCTTATACCAATCTCCCCACAGAAGATGGAAAGAAGGAGCTCAAATTCCCACTTTTTCATTTTGTCTGAGCAGGGCTGAATATCCCATTTTTAAAAGAATAAAGGAAAAAAGAAGGTATTGCCACTTCTACATTCCAATGTCTATTCTTTTTCAAATATCTTTGGCTATTAGGAAACAAATTTAGCTACTGATCTCATTTGTTTCAACTTATAAGTACTAATACCCAAGCAAACATATGTTGAACAGGCTGGTTAAGAATATTTAATGAGAGTTTAGTTACTGATTTGTAAATGAAAAGTGCAAATGTGGCAGTTGCCATAGATCCTTGTAGTTCCTTGCTGGCACTGAGCCCAGCTAGACTTAAAAATATGCAACATATTGATGGGAGAAAGGAGAAAAAATTTTAATATTATGTGTAAAACTTGCCGTGAAAATACAATTCTGCATATGGATCTTAATGTAAATTGTATGAGCAAGACAAAATAATTCTGAATGCATTTATGTAAGCTTTGTGCTGATGGGATTAATGCAAATATTATAGTCACACCATAAATTCACAATGAAGTGAATGCCTACAGGCAATTTGGTTTCCTGTCCTTGGTAGCTGTGAACAGAACTGTGCTCTGTTCTACATTTGTCAGCAAATGAAACGGTGAGGAATAATCTCTTCACTTGTACCTACCTCTCTGGGATGTTTCTGCCTTGGAACCAGGAAGAGCCTTTATTGAAAAAGAGACACAGAGAAGACACATCGTGTTCTTGATCCTGGAAAACAGAAGGAATGCAAAGACAGTGAATAGGCTGTTATTAAACCCTGATGCTAATAGAAGTTGAGCCTGCTGCACTGATTAATTATGATAAACTCTAGTACTCCCCTCCTGCCTCAGTTATCACACCCATTTCTGTAAACTCTTGCCTCATTTTCTTTCCTAGCCCATGTCTAGGAAGTAGAAAACACCCTGAGAACTGGGCACTAAAGAGGTGAAAGAGTTTACTTGTCAGTACCCCCAGTTCTCATCACCAGTCAGGAAAGAATAGCCCTTATGAAAGACATTTGAGTTTGGAGTGTCCCTTCCTGGGAGACCTGCCCAGGGTGGCACTGCCCATGTGGAGGTTTATTCCTGATGCACAACCTGAACCTCCCCAGACTTGGTTTGTGGCCACTGCCCCTTGTATCAGTACTGAGGAGATGTCATCCCTGATTATTACTTGGAGGGCAGTCACAAAGCTGCCACTAGATCACACTTGAACCTCCTCTTTGCCAAGAACCAACCCAAAATGAGCTTCTCTTCACTGAGGAAGCACAGCTCCCTCAGCCCCCGATGTCAGCCCATACCCTGTTTCCAAGACTGGTAGAGTTTGTCTCTGCCAGGTATCCACAGGTTACCTTAAAGTAATAAAAAAACCCAAAACTGTATCAGAAAATGAAACACAGAATTAAACATTTAAACAAGTGCTTCAAAACACTGCACAGACATTATTAGTATTTGGCCCTTGTCCTGTGCGGTCACACACAGTGCATACTTTCCATCCTACCATGGAGAGGGAAATGTTAGTTTCCCTGCAGACTTTTGTCACTTTATACTTCTTTCTCTGTTATAACATGGATATGAATGAGAGTTCATATATTCATATATCATATATTACTTCACGCACACCAAAACCAAACCAGACACCCCTGACACCTGTTTTGTCAGACCCCATGTCATAACCAGGAGTGTGACTCTGCCAACAGAGGGCATAACCCTAAGGAATTAATAAAATGCCATAGAGAACATTCAGATACCACACTGAAAGACAAAAAACATTGAAGAGTTGAAATAAAACCCCAATATTTTGAAGGAAAAAAAAAATTAAAAGAAGTATGTTATTTCAAGTACATTTTCTGAGACTGAGTTCTGTCACACACACCTCTGTCCCATGAAGTCCACAGAGACACCAGGGCTGCCCCAGGGATGTCTGTGTGTTTGCCCCACCCCTGGCACCCTGTGCCTGCAGACACAGAGCGTGTCACAGGACACAGAGGGACAAATCCTCAGCCACACATGGGTCAGCAGTTCAGCAGCAGTGAGTCCTGGAAAGCGTCTTGTGGGAAAAGCCTGCAGGTTAAATAAGGGATCTTCCACTTTCTCAGCTATGACTGAGTAGAGCTGTAAAGCAATTCAGATTTTTAAGTGTTTATAGGTATTTAGAAAAATGTTTATATACCCCAATTAAGTTTCTATAGAACCTTCTAGTTCCTTCCATAGGATTTCTTGTCATGCGTGAACGGTTACATTGCCATTATTAAAGCTGATTACACACCAAACAAAGCATCTGAGCAGAGTTATAAACCCTTTACAAGAAGTCATGATCTAATACAGGATCTGTGTGGCTCATTAAGAATCTGAGGAATTACCCTGAAGAAATGGGACTATTTTATAGAATATTATTTGTGTAAAAAGCATTTTTATTGAGTTCTTAAATTACACTGGCATATAAACTGCCAATCAAAACTGCCTATAAAGAGCAAGCAAATGAAATGCTGGTGAACAGGCACAAATGACGAAGACAAGGGCTGAGAGATCAAATGAGTTACCACCATACAATGGCATCGGAGGCAAAAGATGCATTTTCTACAGGCAATAACATTTATTGCAGCTATCAGTTCAAGTCTATTTCCATCCCAGCATCAACGAGTTCATTCAAAGTTGAAATAACTTTGGAGGATACTTTTATGAGGGTGATTTTGTCCAAGGAAAATGGGAAATGAAGTTCAGTGTCATTTGTCACTGGTTCCCCTGGGGTAAGGGTAGACCAGCCTGGCTTACTTTCTTCAGACAACAGGCCAGCATTGGGTATAAGGAATCACACCACTAACTTGGAAATTAGTTGGCACAAAACTTCAGTCAGAACCCACCTTCCTTATTGTCACGGAGGACTGGTTATTTGGACTAGGCAAAACAACTGATGATGTAGCTACTCATTTTACCAAGGAGAAATAACGTTTGACCAGACTGAGCTTTGTCTTTGTTGGCTTCCTGCTTCTAGAAAACTAATCTATCTCAAAAGCTATCCAGCCAAGTACCACAGCCAGACACAATATCTTAGATGCACTTTAAATGAATTTCTCCCACTAGGTCCTTCCCCCCTCTGAGCAGGGCAGCACCCCTATCACAAACTAAGTCAATCCACTACATCCAATCTCATTCTACCAACTCACATATCAGCTGGTGGAGCTCATTTTTCTGGCAGCAGTGACACTTGTCACATGGGACACTTCATGTCTCCTCTCCCAGAAGGTCTTTTAGCACTGCCTGTGACCTCAGGAATCCCTCAGCTGACCCAGAGGATGGGTGGGCACTGGCACAGACTCTCCAGGGCAGTGTCACAGCACGAAGCCTGCCAGAGTTAAAGTGTTTGCACAACACTCTCAGGGACATGGTGGGATGCTTGGGGCTGTCCTGTGCCAGGTCAGGAGCTAGACTTTGATGAGCCTTGTGGGTCCCTTCCAGCTCAGGATATTCAATGATTCTTTCTTCATTACTTTTACCTACTTCTTCCCTTAATATACAGATAGTCCTTTTAATAGGAACCAGTACTGACATACCATATTTAACATTTCTGCTGCTGATAAAAAAAAAATCCCTTATGTGTTTAACATATTAATTTTAAAGCATAGCATTCTCAAAATGTTCCTAAACTATCTTGACATGAGCAACTATCTAAGAATAAACCCACAATCATCATAAATCATTAAAAAACCTCTTAATGAAATATTAGGCACCCCCAGGCTCACAATTTATCTGAAAAGGGTAATCCAATATTAAAAAAAAAATCTTAAATATATCAATGATTGTACAGTGAAATAGCAAATGGCAGGAAATTAGAGAACACCAGCATTTCTGAACAGCACCCCGAGGGCTGCCCAGCTTACTTGGGAGTTCTGCAGCACTGCAGCTCAGGGCTTGTCAGTTCAAATCTGACCCAGACCAAATTCATCCCCCAGCTGAAGCCCATCTGTCCATTCCACATGAGGGGAAAAAAGCCCAAAGATCACTTAACAGGAAAGAGGTGGGGATTTTCTTTTGCTATTGGACTGTAGGTCTAGAGCAAACCTCAGATAAGTATGAGCCTGTAGCCATCATGAATAGCATTATGAACATTAATTTAAAACAAAACCAAGTCTCTTAGGTTTTTATAGAAGCAGCCTCTAAGTTCTGTGTTACTGAGAGAAAAGAAAAAAACACCACCAAAACCAGCACACACACAACCAAAATCTGCAACTGCAAAGCATGTGGCTTTTTCCATTTAGAAAACAGTACTTTGACCAAACACATTATAGCCAGGCACTGTCAAAAAAAAAAAAAGAAAAAGATATCCACGTATTTTAAAATGGCCCTAAACCCACTTTTCTTTCCTTATACCCAAGATTTTATAATTTTCCTTCCATCTTTCACAGAAATCTTTGAGCATGAGTATGTTCTCAGTGGCAATAACAGCAGTACCAAGCTCTTCCCAACTTATGACTGAGACAGGATGAGCAGAGTCATCCAGCACATGGGACAACTCCCTCTTGAGGCTCCCTGTTTGAAGATTAAGGCAGAGCAGCAAGAAAGATCTTAACACAGGCCCCTACATACCTCTGTTTCATGCACTCATAAATATGCTCAGTACTCCGTGGAGAATGACCATCTTACTATGTTTTTCAATCATTCTATGATTCTACATTGGGAATCAAATTATTTCCTAGGATTTGTCAAATCACTGAAGGTCCAAAAGAGGGTGTAGAACATCTCTATGTTCTCTGTTCTTTTGAAATCACTACTCCCTCTATGTTAAATCCCACAGGACTTTTCCCAGAAGAGGGGACAAGGGGAAAACTACCCATGGGCTCAGAGCACTTTGAGGTAGGAAACATTTAGCAGCAAACTCTACAGGAGCTGCCAGTGAAAGGGATGGAATAAACAGTATCTTCTCTTGGGTTTCATAAAAACTACTGACATCAGAGCTTTGCTATCAATGCTTTACTCTAAAAACAGTCCAGTGTATAATAACAGGTTTTAGTACTGCAGCCAGCAATAAATGAGTGTTTTACAGACTCTGCTCTAACACAGAGATGACTTGCTTTTTAGATTTCAAATTTAATCTTTTCCAGAGGACCTTTATAGAGCAGAGAAGACAAGTCCATCCAACTTTTACTAGACAAGCTGAACAAGTTTCCCTTGGATAGAATAATTTTCATCAGATTAGGTTAGCATGAAGGCAGAGGTGCTGTTGTTTATGTCTAGGGCTTCAGGTCCTGGAATGATATTCAGGTTCCTAACTGAGTGCTCACATAACAGATTCACAGTTTACATTTATCGAGTAACTCATGTATGTTTTTATAGATACAACTATAGTCAACATACATATTGTGTGTGTGCATATAGACACAATCTTATACAAAACAGCCCATGCACAGAAGCTTAGGGCAAGTCCAGTTTTCTGCCACTCACCCAGCTTCAATCATGACCAAAAAATGCAACTAGGTTTATCATCTTCCCCTTTCAAGGTCTACCATTTTCCACAATAAAGAACAGCTATCCCTCTGGGGTATTCAATATGCACCAGAAAAGGAAGAATCAAGTCTCCTGAAAAAGATAATTTTGTCTGTTTCTAGTCAGTCTTACAGGACCAAAGTACTGCCTGGAAGGTTAGATGGATATCTCCAGTTCATTTCTGCACTTACTAGGTCTCACTCAGGTGCCTTTTTATCCATTTACCATACAATCACTGGCTAAATAAGATGGACTTACCTTACATTTAATAAAATTAGTTCAATGTTTAACATCACACACCATGAAACTAAATCCTGAAACTGCAGAGAGCAGACTGGCCTCGTTGATGTTCTTCATTTTAATCATTCACAACTCATTGCCATCTAAGTCTACTGCAAACTAAGATTTCAAGCAGCATATGGACAATATTTTCAAGAGAAACATTATTTCCATTACACAAATACTTATTTCACATTTCTGTAAAGGTTTATCACCTGAGAAATCCCCACACACATGATAAATGTCCTCTGGTATACTTATAAAGAATGGATATTAAAATCAGATCTACATTCCTTTTATTGCTACTACTCGTAACTAAACATCTTTTCACTAGTTTCAATAATATTTAGCACTGAAAAAAAAACATTTAATTATTAAAGAGAAAAAATCCTGTATGTACACAACAGGCCAACCTCATTAGTGCCTCTGCCAGCCAATCTTTGTGTTTGAGGAAATCCTCCTGAGTCAGTGTAACCCAATCTCTGCTGAAGTTTTGAAGAGAAAGTTGATGCTGCTCCAGGTTTGTGACTATAAACTGCTCTCACAGCACATTCAAATGGTAATAACTTTGGAAGGCACTGTAAAGGTCTGGGATCCAAACTTTGACCAGCAAAACTCAAATCCCAAGGAAAGTATCAATTTCCAGAATGAAACTCATTGAAAATTCTCCTAATGTACTTACCCTTCAACTGCTCTAATAAATGAGTCACATGATAAAGAATCCTTACCAAAACTAGAGATATTTACAGTCTGCCAGTATTATGATTTTTAAAAGCAATTATCAAGGTGAGACAGATTTAAGAAACAGTAATTCTAAAGCTCCAGATGTGCTGAAATAAACCAGCATCCCATTCTCAATTTTCAGACTTTGAATTACTGAGAAACAGGAGGTCCTTAGTGATGCATGTGCTGGAAGTGTCAAAGCCAGCACAGCCTCTGGGTAGGACCAAGCAGCAGACTGGTGTGCACTGCAAGGGAAGAGCTCCTCACATTACATATATTAGAGCGGGGAGTCAACAACCCTGGATAATCAGAATTCATAATAAAGCTGGTAAACTTCCCAACACAGATGTTCCCACTGAGGAATTGGATTTAATGAAAAAAACATTTTTATTTTTGTTAAGAAAAACATTTGCCATACTTTTCCAATGGCATAAAAACATTAAACAAAGGTAATTGAAAGTTCAGTTCTAGTTCCATTTTCTCCAGCCAGGTATTAAAACCTTTCCTTCCCTTGTGTACTCTAAAAGAGTAAGGAAAGGCAGAGAAATTTTAAATTAAGAAAAACAGAACTTTGAGTAGTGGTTTTAAGATGAAGTTCCATTTTTTCCCATAATTATTTTTACTTCTTTCATGTCAAATGTACAAAAACCATCTTTTTCATCACTTTACCCACCCACTGGAAGCTGTGGGTACCCACAAACTTAACAAAAGCATCTTCTTGCAAAAAAGAAAACTGAGCTTTACCACCACTTGCTGAAGAGCCTTGCCTGGTTAATGGAAAGCCATTATTTACAGGAAGCCTTTGCAAGGCAGAAAAGATCAGAGACCTTCAAGCAGGGGAACTGGTTTTCGTGCGTCCCATAAACTTTGTGAGTGTGACGAAATAAGAGCCAGTGTTATAAACACTGCAGTGTTGGGCTATAACTGCCCAAGCACCACCATCTGCATCCAAGGCATCAGCAAGAGCTGGAGTTGCTCCTGTGACAGTAACACACCTTTCCCTCCAGGTAAAGTCCTCTCCTGCCACCAACAAATACCTGCACTGCATCTTAAAATCACAAGATATAAAATAGACATGATGGACAGGGCTTTACCAATATTTTACAGAGGACAACATTTTTCACTTTTTCTTTTTTTTTTTGTGAGAGCAGTAAGTTGCTGACAAACTGAATTAATATCAAAATTAAGCTAAATCAAGCTTTCAACTTAAAGAAACACTAGACCAGAATCTTTCTGAATAGGGTCAGTTCTGCCCCTTCATATCTCCCCAAGTTTTAATACCCTTCCCTTGCACAACTGAATATTTATTTTCTACAGGGCTCCCTCTTTGTTCTGTACATGACAAGCACCACACGACTGTAAAGCTGCTGTTTCCCAGTATTTGAATGCTGTTTTGAAATCCTCATTTTTATTAGTAAAGTAGTAAGTACACCTTAACAAGGTACCCCAAAATAACAGATGAAAACCTGTAATATGCTGCTGACAGATCCTTTTTCTCAGTTTAAGTACATAAGTATTCTTAAGACTAGCAGGAACATTTCCATAGCTCTAGTGGAGGACAGGATTGATGCTGTGTTGTCAGGCAACCAATTGCAAACTAAATATAATGCCTCTAAATGCTTGTATATCTCAAATTCATTAAGCACAGAAACCAGATAAAAGGGTTTATGCAACAGAAAACAAAACCACCAGCTTTTTAAAAAATCAATGTAACAGTAAAAGCATATGTGACAACACAATTAGCTAAGATTGGATTTTGTATATTGACTGTAAAAATTCTTCGATTAAGTATGTAATCCTAATAAGCATGAATGTCTCACTGCATACACTCATGCAATATCAAGATAAAGCATGTGTTCTAAAATAAAGTATCAAGTGCACATACAGATTGTTTCCTACTAGACTGATCATACAAGTTTAAGTTTTTTACACAGTAAGCACATATCACACAGTTCACTCAGATTGGAACAGAAGCATCCCTGTATTATTGGACAGCCAAAATGTCACAGTGAATTGGATAAGAAGAGCCAGCTAAAATATTAGGCAAGTAAGAGACTTATTACTGGGGGCTGTAATAACAACATCATATAAGCAACATGCACCAAGATGATCCCATTTTCTAGAAGCAAATATATTTTAAAGGTACTGTAGATAGTGGTGATAGTGACATACTGAAATCTATTCCACTAGAAGCAGATGCACCCAAACTAGGAGAGAGATCTGAAAACACTCAAAAATGCAGCTTCAAACTCGAAGGCATACAATGACATTGTGCTAATTAGCTCATACCATAATCATACTGGGCACATTTCTACTGCAGCTGATTGATGGTGCTATAAAGGTATGTACTGTGAACCCTATATACAAATGTACACTTACACCCCCCCCGTGGAGTCTCTGTCCTTGAATGTGTTCAAAACTCAATTGCACAACTTTGCCTTGAGCAAACTGTAAATTGTCATATTAACTGCATAAAATATAAATGCTATCAGGTATGTGAAAGAAAATAGAAATGGTTGCATAAAAATAAGAAAGCAGGCCCTAAGCCATTTTGTCACAATGCAACTACCAAACTAACAAGCTATAATGTATTAAGGTTGAGAAAGAATTAATTAGTGGCACAGGCTTTTTTTCCTGTAGTATATTTTTTAAATGTGTGTGATTCTTTCCCTGATAATTCTGTCCATTTCCATAGCTGAAAAGGAGTTTGTAAATGGGACTCATGGCCTGTAAAGGGCAGCTGGATGAACAAAGTCCTGAGAAGGGTAAACAGATCATAAAGGAAACAGGCTTAAAAAGAATTCACAACTTTACCAAGCTTAAAAAAATAAAAAAATCCAATCAACTGTGTTCCAAAATATCCAGCTCCCTTTAGAACAAATACAGCTATTTTTTTTGATTCCCTGGTGTATACTACAGACAAAATATTACCAGAATGCTCTGTCTCTATAAAGTGCATATGTACCATGTATTTTGAGAGAGCTCAAATAGAAACATACACAATCTGTCTCTAAAATAGCCACTCATACACCAAATTATATGAACCAATTACTTGTATCTCATGTTGCACAGCATTCTCCTTCCATCTTTGTGACTTGAATATAGACCTCTGATAACCTGCCACAAACTGAACTGCAACACAAACAGAATAAATAAAAAAAGTAATGGATGCAATTTTTTAATGAAAACAGATATACAGGAAAGCCTAATTTTTCCTCATCGCCACTGTTCTGAATAGGAGAAAAATTGCAGTAGTTACCAACATAAATGGAAATGAGGCCAAAATTATTATGAAGTGACTTTGGAAAAGCATTCATTTGCTTTCTCTCAGATCAAATTCTCTACTGGCACAGGTAGCTGCAGAGATGGCAAACAATTAACTCTGCTTACCTGCTGGTTGAGAAAAACTTTGCTTTGTTACAGCAGCATTGGCACAGACAGGTAAGAAATTTCACCAGGAATAACATGTCACAAACAAAAATTACACTGAGGAAGTAACCATGGCCCCCAGCTATTCCATACAACTAATATGTGCTGCCATGCAACTGGACAGCACATGTGCAGCAGAGGTGTGAAATCGTGTATTAACCAGCTGCATTCAGTTCTCTGCAACTCCACACAATCCACTGATGTCTAGAAAGAGCTGGGAAGGTGTCCTCTCTCTCCATCTGGTCCCGTACAAGTAATTTAAAACAATTCGTTCTCTCTCCCTCTTAATGACATTTAATTATTATCACAGAACAGAGCTCATACCTGCCCAATAATCCATTGCCTGTGGCAAGACACTAAATTCATTCAGCCCGTTAAACCGTTGTTAAATCACAGAGACAATACAGATTATTCAATTTTAAGATGTCCTCTGTGGGAAAGGCTAGATTGCCAGTAACAACAAGGGGCTTCTCTCTCTTCATCCCAACCAGCTGCACCCATCAGTTACTTCTTGTGGAGCACCATTGGTCAGAAAACTGTCCCAGTGCTCCCACAAGAGCCCAGGACCACTTGTCTCGTGGTGTTGATCCAACTCACATTAAAAAAAAAAAGTTGTAAATCCTGAGTTACACTCTGCTCCCTTTTGTAGGTGTACAAGCAAGCAAAAAGAAGTGTAGTGTCAGAAATCAAACACACTATGGGAAATAAATTAAATAGCTTGGATGTAAACTCCTCTTGATGCCAGAGAAACTGTAGGTAGCAAACTGAAGTGTCAACTTTTAAAAGCACTTGGGAGATAATTCAAAGAAATACAGACCAGAACCTCAGGCTTCTGCTGCAGTAGAACTGCCAGAAGTGATAAGGAAAATTTAAGGACACATGCATAAAGAGAACATATGGAGGAAGAACTAACATCATGTTTCTAGAAGAAAATCACGACTCACGAGCTACTAGAGTTCTTGGAAAGAGTCACAGACATATGGATAAGATACGTACGCCTGATATAGTCTTCTTGTATTTCCATAAGCCTTCTGACCACATACATCAGTGAAATTTCTTATAAAAGTAATCTGTGAGGGGCAGAAATATAGAATTTAAATTGGTTCCTATTCACAAATGAATGATACAAAAATAAACCCACCATCTAACCCAGGAAGCCTCCAGTGTGGTCCCACTTTTCAAGCAGCAATCATGGAGAGATCAGACAGCAGAGATTTCTGCTAAAGGCCAAACTGTTCAACATATTCATAAATTATCTGCAGAGGGGGTGAATATTAAAATGAGAAAGTCTGCTTATGCTAATAAAGCATGTATAATAATAAAAAAATAACTTGTCTGCAGAGAATTGCAGAGGGTTCTCACAGTGCTGAGTGACTATGATAGAAGAGCAGATAAAACCAGACTTACAAATTCCAAGTAGCGCATGCAGAGAAAGATAATCCTAACTTTATACACAGAGTGATTGACTCTGAAACTATTACCACTCAGGAATGAAAGTTTTTACAATCTACAGTTCTATAAACACCTCAACTCAGTCTTCATTAGCTGTTAAAAGATCAAATCAAATACTAGGAATTAAGCATCCTCTAAACTAAATACATCAGTACTACAACTGGAAAAAAAGGCAGGTAAGCATATGATAAAGGTTTTTAACATTAGAAGTCATGGAAAAGTTAGACAGGAAACAAGTGTTCAATAATTCTTATAATACAAGAGCTGTGGGATGTCAAATGAAATTGCAACATGTAATTACACTGTAGAACTCATTCCCCTAGGATATAAAAATTTACAAAGGTTCAGAAATGGAGTGGATCACTGGCATAGTGAGGGAAGTGTTGTTATGTGCTTATCCTGCTCTTAAGCATTTTCCTAGGCATCTGCTCAAGCGTTGCTACAAACAGGATATGGGGTTTGGGAAACAGTATGAATTAGGCTATCCTGGGCCAAGCAAGGACACTACAACCCACTCCACAACATGTGGGAATTGCATTCTGTAAAGACTTCACTGAGATGAAGTGCTACAGCCCATTCTGAGCAGTTTACAAGCAATCAGAAAACAAGTCTAGATGACACAGTTTTCAAGATGGTGTTGGAAATATTTTAATTCTTCATAACAGAATGTTTTCATCCTTTGCACCACAAGAACAGTGAGAAGAAAATTACTCAACAGACCCTGCCCAACAGAGTCACAAATCACCAGAGAACCAGTGTCTAAGTAAAGACTGTAAAGGTTGTCTCTACAGTTTTAGAAAAGCAGGTAAGATATTAACTATGATGAAAACAGAACAATAAAGGTAAGATCAAGTAATATTTTCCCAGTCCTGAAACCTCAGAGAAGAAAACAGACTACCAAATCCAGAATTTATGATTGTCCGTATCAGGTTTTTCCTCTTAACAAAATGTTCCTTGTTTTATTTGTATTCATTGGTTTTTTTAAGTAATGTATAGAAATTGCTGCTGTTGAATTCTTAGATTACTACTTTTTCAGGATTAGCATTGAAGAAAAAAACATGTTCTCACCCTTACTTCGGCTCTGGAGCCAGAGATAGTACCACCTGCTTTGACACCACAGATGACTACAAGAGATATTATTGTAACTCATAATATCTTGTCTATACTGCTTATATTCCAATGAAATGAAATCCATCCAAAGTAACAATCTGCAAAACAAAGGTGTCCAGATCAAGGTGGTTCTTGTTTGACTACTGGATGGTTCAGGAAACTAAGGCAACAGAACAAATACTTGTTTACGGACTCTAACAGGAGTTGCAGAATGAGTAATATAACTCTATTTCTGTATTTAATATCAAACATTACCTTCTGCATAGCAGCCACATAATTTTCCAAACAAGGGAAAAGTCTCCTCCTTTCTCCTGGACTTCATCCTTTAAGTTGGTCAAGTTCCTATTACCTACACCAAAGACAAGAGCACAGAGCAATATAACCTGCAATTCAGACAACCTGGGATTATTTCTGCCTCTACCGCCACCCTGCTGCTTTGCCCTGAGCACTTACTCCACCTCACCTACCTGAACATTCATGTCCCATCCTCTACCTCCAAATGGTGTCCCTAAGTGGGCTGTAAGCTCTCCTGGGTCAAGGATTGTGTTTTTAATTCTGCACCACTAATACTGCACCAAGCTGGGTCTCTGTTAGGGTGAAAGCCCTTTGGCTTATGTCCAACACCAGTAGGATATGATGATGACCCCTTCGTGTGCACAGAGGGAGAAAAACAAGGTAATGGGCCAGGGATTAAAGGAAAACAAAAATAAAAAAACTCTTTAATTACACATGTGGAATGTTCCTGACATAGAAAAAGTACTTCAACTGCAGGAGGAAGACTGTCCAAAACCATGACATACAGGAAACTTGGAAGGTTGTGTAACCACTGTGGTGATACCAGGCAGGTCCCATTGGAAGCACAGACTGTTCTGCCAGCACTGAACCACATGGTAGGGCGAGTGTGAAGGCCACTGAACACTCCTTGAATTCTCTCCCCCTCCTGAAAACACCTGGGCTATATAACTGCATCTGAAAGAAAAACAAACAGCAATTCACCAGCCATTTAACTTCTCTTTTCTGTGGGGGAGTATGTGATGCTCTCAGGGCAGATCAGGGAACAGAAGAAAACAAGAGTAGCAAGCCCCAGGTATTTGTAGGACAGGTTTGAAGAAGATGGAGCAGAGTTGGCACTGGCATATTCATGGGTCAGTAAACTTCTTATTTTAAGAAAAAGAACACAATGAAGAGCTTGAAAGGTCAACATCCAGTCCTACCTTCACAAACCTAAGCAGACATTAACACCACACATATAAGAACTTTTGCCTATGACTAGAATGGACATTCCTTTTAGAGCGTTCAAAGAGATCATGAGTAGGAAGTCACCACATGAAACAGGAGCCTCACCACTTGATGAATTTATTTTCTTAAAAAAATTTTAACAGCACTTTCTATAGTTAATTTGAGCAGCAAACTGTAAAATGACTTTCAGCTAGAAAAATCTTTTCTATTAGAAGTTAAAACTGAGCAAATAGAATCTTACTTACAAATATTTATGATTTACCTATAGACACTGTGAGAAATATCTCTTGGTTGAAATTTCAGAGATGACCAAAACCTGTGAAATAAAGAACTTTATTAACCAGCACAAGCTGGGTGCCTCAGCCTGTGGGAGGGTCTGAGCACATAGAGGGTCGAAGATCTCACCTATTAGGGTCTCTGACCACCCCCTCTTGAAAGCCAACCCCTCCCAGGTCCTGCTTCCCTTTCCTTAAAAGGGGACAATTCATAGATAATTGGATTTTACAGGCTCCTCTCTGGGAGTTGCCCTTCCTTGAAGGCAAACTCCTCCCTGAGCCCGCCCCACATCTCCCCTCAAAAGGAAGAGATTTGGGTGCTTAAACCTCCTTGGTCACTTTTGGGCAGGGAAAGTCATGATGGCTTTGCTGGAACTTTCCTTCCCGAAAAGGAAAGGTGTGAATGCCCAGCTCCCATTGGCTGCCTTAGGTGGGAAAGGCAGCTCTGCCTTGTCCAAATTTACTGAGTGTTTCAAGGTGAGATTGGAAATTGGAAGTTTTAACCAGCTGTGAATCCCTACCCCGGCCACCAAGGTCCCCTGACAGTGGGGCTCACAAAGTCCGTGATAGTTTCATGTGAAGAATGAGAGAGATTCAGCAGAGATCTGGATTTTCCTGAGTCGTTTAAGTCAGCCTTAGGAGACTACAATTGTCTTTCTTTTTCAGATTTAATAGGTTTCTGATGGACAGCCTCGGAAAACCTTCTTTAAAAAGAACTTTAATTACATTACTCTCAGTATTTTGGGTTTAAAAGATAGACCTGGGAGCTCGCTCAACCTTGCTACAAATGAATACCACAACATTGGAGCATACCTTTTAAAAAACAGCACACCAAGAAGATAACTTTTTGATCTCTAAGATGCCTTTATATATACCCACGGTGTTTCAGACGGAACTTTTACTAAAATTCAAATCCACTTTAATTCAAAGACAGCGTTGTTACTTCAAGAGGAGTAAGATCAGATAAAACACATAATCACGATGGGTGCAATTACAGCACTAAGTGCTGCTTTCCAGTCTTATGCTACAATGACAGATAAAACAGCCCCCATTAACAGGCTCTAGAGCCAAAGCTACAGCATCACCCTGCCTGTTCTCAGCAGCTCTCAGAGAGGGACATCGAGAAATCAAACCAAAACCAAGAGACTGTATTTGCAGTTTGCAATTTCCTCTGTAAAGAGATCAGGCAATGCCTTTGATTTGAATGTCTAACCAACTTTGGAGCGCTCAGACTGCAGACTAATCCTGTATCTCAAGTCAATTTGCTTAAGGGCATGAAATGCTTTGAAAGAAAGACATTTATACGAATTCAGGCACAGAGTTCCCACAGTCATGTCAGTGCACTGTGCCTTGTGCCAGCATGTGTGAAAAAATGCATGTTATATGGGAGTAGTGTAAACAACTAATAAAATGGGACCACTCCTATTTTGTCTATAACATCAGGACAGCCACAGATAATTTTTAAACTAAGTCTTCATGTTCACAAGTAGGCACTACAAGCTACTTTCTTCTTGAAGTAATAGAGTAGCATCCCTGCATTCCACCATAGATAAAATGATCTATAGAGCTTGTACAGAGCTCCTGGCACAGCTAAAGCAAGCACAGAGCAGAGACAGAATAAAGGGATTCTAGAGTGTTTCCCGTTCTCTGGTCTACCTCAATGTATTAAATATGCTTTCTACTCCTTAAAAGGTCAGCACCACCGCTGTGGCCCAGAGGAACCAAAGGTCAATTGGGATGTCAGGGATCTTGAAGTTGCAAATATTACATCTGCCATCTCCATATTGGAATACCTTTGCCATGCAGCACAACATCCCAAACACACAAGTTGATGGCAAGCAGAGCTAACTGTGGGCCAGCCTCAGGGTACCATGGGGTTTGAAACCACCCTTTACAACGTGCTCTAGTTCTCATTTGGCTTTGTGTCCTGTAAATTTAAACATACTTCACCTTCCCCACCTCAACAGCATCTCATTTTGGATTATTTACAAAATAGCTGACATCTTTATCAGTGGAGGAGTAAACCTGTGAATAATACATATTGACTGACTGTAACAATACTTAGACCTGAAGAGAAAAATCTACTTCTAGAAGCAACTGTTTTACATAAAGCAACTGTTTTACATAAAGCATCTCTTTTCCTCCTTTACATCCCTTTTCCTTCAGCTCACACCTTCGAATTCTCCTAAAATGAATACACGTAGAATGGATAAAGCAGTTGAATTCATTAACATTTAAGTTTGTTCTTCCAGATAGTTTTGCCTTATATAGAATAAGCAGCAGAGTATTTCAAGTACAAACTGCTGCAAGCCTGAGAGTCCTTTTTATTTTGAGAACAGTGTACTATGCAAATATGGCACTGCAAAGGACTCCATTTAAGTAAAAGCTCATCACTGTGTGTCAAATCAAAGCTTTTCTCCTCATCATCCTCTCAGTGTGAGCATTCTTTATGTGAGCTGGTGATCTAGCTAGAGTATCTTTCATTTGTTACAATAATGGGTAAAAAGAGGTTATATAAATGCACTTGAAAGCTGAATAGTCTTGTAAGACACAATTAGAGCTGCCAGTGTTTGCAGTGCCCAAATGTACAAAATTCACTGAATCATCAAAACAACCTTCCAATTTGCTGTCGTTATTCCTTCACCTTCCCACATTGCGTTTTACATAATCATCTATTAAGTGCTTACAGTGGTTTGTGGGGTTTTTTGTAGGACATGAGGGAATCCAGGGGTTATGTTTAAAATTTCATACAGGAAAGTTGATGCCATAATCATCTGTAGCCTGAAAGAGGTACAAAATCCCAACTCTACTCTGGGCTGCAATCTGACACCGACTTCCCAAGTGCATCCAGGAAAATCATTTAACCTCTCTGCCCCATTTATGCCACCTACCAGACATTTCACTTCTATTCTAATACTGCAAATTACTGACATTTAAAAGGAAAAATCTGCATTACTAGAAATGTCCAAAGTTAAAAGTACTCCTCCATCTTTCAGCTCTCTGAAGAGCTACAAAGTCAGGACTGAAAAAGGGGTAATCTGGAAGCAGTCAAACGAGACCACTTGTACAGGTGAGATTTCTACAAATAAATGGGAATGCTGGGGAACAATAAATTCCAGGCAATGGAAGACAGCAGACATTAGATGCAACACATACACTGAAGACTTCTGTAAAAACAATAGCTTACCATGCTGCACCTTTGGAAAGTCACCATGGTGCTACCAAGCAAAAGAGGCCACTCTGGGACCAGTTTTACCCGTAATACATGTCTGTAGTTCATTTACCTGATGAATCTAAATTACATAGTCTGTCTCTGGTGATTTCAACCCGCTCCAACTTATCCTGATTAGTCTCCCCAGCAGTTCTTAGTTAACAGTTCAGACTGGCAGCACCTAACTCGAGGGGTTAGTAATAGTGTCAGGTCACCCTGTGCATACCCAGGAGAAACAATTAGAGAGAGTCCCTTGGCATGAAGGCACACACTGAGTGAAGCAAAGACAGCGACAAAGACACGGGAAGAAAAACCCAGAGTCTATTGCTTTCATGCCAGTGTAATTGATGGGAGAAGCTCAGTCAAAAGAATCTAACAGGTAATTTCAGCAAGGACAATGCAAATGTGCAGAAAGACAATACATACCCAGCTACCCTTACAGCACATGGGTTTATTTGCCAAAGAAATTGAGTGTTCCATAGCAACTGTCTAAAATAATCTCCTTGCACTAGTGAAAATGCCAGCTTTTCCACTTGTAGTTATGGCATGCCAATACTATTTTTAGTCTGATTTGATGAGGATCCCTATATTTGTAGAAGGAACTGCTTTGACCAATAATGCAGATATTTCTTTTCCTTGCAAGAGGTGAAAGGACTGTTTTAATGTAACCCTTTCACACATAAGCAGACAAAATAATTGAAATAAAAACTGATTATATAAGACCACTAGTCAACCCATTTGTCATCAACCCATCTGTTACCAACCAATTTGGTCAATTCATTAAGACGAGCTGCCTCATTACATTTAGCACACATGAGAAGTATGAAGCTTTAACACAGTAAGGCAACAGAAAACCTTCTCTCCTGGAGGAAAAGTTCCTAGTTGCCTAGAAAAATCAATTAGCAGCACAGGCTGCTCAGTAGATCATTTACTCCATCTTTTGGCAGAAGAAAGGAGTGCAGTGCAATTGTGTTCCCTCTTCCTTCCCCACTCCACCAACTGCTGGAAACTCAGACTGCTGTAGGTACAAAAGGCCTTAAAGCATTGCCCATCCCACAAGCTGAGAGCTTATCACTGAATATCACTCATTACGAAAGCAGAACTAGATGTCCAATGCATGAAATGATGCCTTGTATATAAGATGCTGCTCAAGAGCACCAAGTCTCAGCTAAGACCTTCATGCAACAGTGAGCTGGTAGAGACTGGAAGTCCCCAGCTCCAGTGTGATAGGTCTCTGTCCTCACTGAAGTTGCCAAAGCTATTGCCAACTCACTTCATTTGAAGAGCAAAAACCATACTGAAATAAGAAAGAACGTCTTTAAAGCACCTTGAAAAGAAATGTAAATGAAGCAATATTTTGGCAAGCATGAAAATATTAATACACGTTAAGGGAGCAACTCATTCATTAGTCACTGATAACATTTCCTTGGGGTGGGGAGAATACTTTTGCTACAGTGTTTTTCAGTAACAGCCATAAAAAACCTGAAGCAATAAGCAAACCCATAGAATTATCAAAAGTAAACATGCAATGGTGGTTTTTTTTAACTGTAGAAAATAAACAGAAGGCTGACAGAACAAGTAAACATTTAACACAGCATTTTGAATACATGCTTATGAATGGCTTTAAAAAACAAAGACAATACCCAGGTCTGTGAACACCCAAAAAGCTCTGCCATGGAGAACCATGGAAGAAAAGAAAATCTTGTGAGGTAACAGTTCTCTGTTATGGGAACTCCTTTCATGTAACTATTAAGAGGACATTGCTATTATACTGTATTGCTTCAGGCCACATTAGCATATGTGCAGCAATGTAACCCATGATTACAGAAAGCAGATAAATGGGCTCATGTGGAGCTATTTCCCAGTATTCCTCATCTGAATAACACTTTTTTTTCCAGTTACTGTAAGACAAAAACATGAAGACAGTCTTATTCACCAATCCATTTATGGAAACATAAAAATAGAATGCTCCAGTAAGAAGCTCAATTTTCGGTAAATGTGTTTCAGAACTTCTGATGCTCTCAAATTAGCCCTATATCTGTAACACAGAAACTTGGGACAGAAATATCCAAGACAGGAGCAGAAGCCACGTCACTCAACTGAATTCCAATGCCAGTTTGATCCCTGAGTGCACCTCACAGTCCTGACAGGGAGTGAATTTGGGGAGGCCAGAATTTCACTAGGCTTTACCTGTCATTTTAGGGGGAAAAGAGGTCTGTAGAGGAATTCTTAAGAGAATGAAAACTACTTATACAAACACAGCTTAGGGAAGAAGGAACACTTTGTACTTCACAGCTATAGATCAGATCACATAATTAAAAAAAAAAAAATGCTGAGCCTCACAGGTATTGCCAGTAAAGAGTAAAGCATGATTGTACAAACGAAGGTCACAAATAATAGCTTAGTTAAATCACTCAACTCTGATTAACTTTCGAGTCAAATAAAAATTGTCTCTTCACACTGAGAAATAAATGAGATAATTATAAGCAATTTAATAAACTCTTCATTACTATAAGAAGTCAAACATTAATTAACAAAATTAATTTCACATTTTTGCACTGGAGGATACAACCAGTAAAACCAGGTACAACAGGAGTAAAAGAGAACCCAGAACCTGGGAGAGACACCCAGAGAACAAGGGAATCCACGGGGTGGTGAACCAACACAGCTACTGACAGGGCAGCATGCAAGGGCAGAGAGGAGGGGAGAGGTACAAACGAGATGGGGAAAGGGAAGGTGGGGAAAAATAACAGGAAGCAATGCCCTGTGGGCTGGAGGAGAACAGGGAATCAGGTTAAAGCCATTAAAACACCTCAACTTGCTGACACACAGCAGTTGGGACAAACAACACAGAAATGCTACATGACTACCATTGGGTAAGGAGATATTCTCAAGTTCCTCACCAATGAAGTGAAATGCATCCAGTCAGGGAAGGATGAAGAGAATTTCAAAGCACGCAGATGTCTAAGGGAAAGCCAGGCACACACAAGTGTTGTTAGTTTTTCCTATTAGAAATCACTGATTTTTTTAAAGAGGCGGAGCTGCCTCTTCAGTATCCAGTGCCACTTGTTGACGTCACAGAGTTCATACAGACTTTTTGCAGTTTACTTGGGTTAAAAGGAAACTCAGTGAAAGGAAATTCTGTTCAGAAAGTTGATCTGCTTACTGTGAGAAATATTTCTGTCATGTCTCAACTTCACATTTCATTTCAAATTAGGAGATCCAAAGGGCAGGTTTAATCAGCAAGTCTGGCAACATCTTCCAAGACAATACGTCCTTATGAAGCCAATGTATTATTCCTGTCCCTTTTAATTTTGTTTTAAGCATAAAAAAATTTGGATAATACCAATAGCATGTTAAAAATTCATAATCAGTAAATGGAAAGGAGAACAGATTTTTCCACAGCAGCTACACAATCTACAGTACACTCTGCATCTTTATATCTGCTAATTTTACTACCTCTCAGGCAAGAGGGCTTTGTTGTCACTTCCACAGAGATATTTATTCTATATAAATTTAAATGAGGAACAAATTAGAAAGTTATAATGTAGGAAACATTCCTGCCAACTGTTGTGTTTTTACCACATATACTGCTAACCTATCTTACCTCTTCCTCCTTCTTCATGCCTTCCAAACTCTTGTAAACTGACACAATCCCTTTCCATTCTTGCACATATTTAACAAAGGTCTGGACAAGCCCCTGTTGCTGTCACCAGCTGCAGGGCAAACCTAAGCACATACAGCTAAGATATTCCAGAGCCAGTGGGCAGAAATAAGCTGAGCAGCAGAGGTCAGCCAGGGCTGGTGCCTGGAAACCTGAAGGAACCCAGCCCAGCCGGGTTATCAGTACTGGGCCAGCTACCCTGGGTTTAGCTTTGCCCTGTTTCCACCACTCAGATTCAGGTTTTGCTGTTTAGATGCAGCCTGAAAAACTCTAGCCCTGGAAAGGATGCAGCTTTCTGAACTTTCAAACCTTTTTTCCTCCCCATCCCCTTTCCATGCTTTACCCACTTTTCTGATGGTGTCATTTTGTCAAGTCTGTAGTGATGAAATGCCCTGATCAGAGGTCAAGTTGCAGTTGCTGTAGCTGCAAAGTCAGTTAAATCACTCATGGTCGCACCACCTGACCACTTATTGCCTCGATTTCACCCTCCAGGAATGAGTTGATAACAGTTTCACTGCTAAAATTCAAGGTGCTTTTGCTTTTAAATCAGGATCTGAGCAGTTCTTGTGAAAACAGTCCGAAGACTTTCACATTTCTCTCGAACCTTCCACCGTTCATAAGTCGAATCCACTCATTTGAGGCTCACTCAGAGTGAAAACTCAGTTTTCATGCCCATCCACAGGCACCAAAGCTTTGCTGATTTGAGTCTGCTCCTGTTTTTAAGAATTTAGCAGTAAGATGAAGTAACAAAACAAGACTGGATGGAAGAAACACCAAAGGGAGCAAGATAAAGCAGCATTTTGTAACACAGGCCAACTCATGGAGGAAAAGTCACATTATATGGCACTGGCTATCTAATAGGTACAGACAAAGTCCAAAACTTAGAAGCCAGATCAGCTCCTGGAGAAGCAACATGAAGGGGCAGGTGTACACAGAAGGAGTGATGTGTTACAAAAGGACATCAAACACATAAAAAGGAAAATAAAAAGTCACCTAAGTCCAAAGTTCTTTTATAACGATCTTTTTATACCTCATGACTGTCAATGTGGTTTTTTCAAATACGGGAAACAAACTCTTGCCTAGTACACAGATTCTCTGAAAATAATGAAATCTCTGTAGCTGAATTTGAATCTTAGTAATTCCTCTTTGTTCCCTAATACACATATATAAAAAAAGTAAAAGTATGCAGCCAGATAAACAGCTCTTCAGTTAAAAACTTACAAGGAATCTACTAGAGAAAAGAGGAATTAGTAAATATTTTGATATCCACACTCTACTTCTATGACATAAATCACCCAAGCATCACGCCTTGAGAAAGAAAAAAGCCCAAGAGAAACCAAATACTTACCAGGAGAGACACTTTTCATGTTGAATGCCCTAGTCATTAAATCAAAGTTCAAAAGAAATATTTTGGGCTGACAACTTGAATTGAATACTGAGCCATATATTCCATTCTTCTCTACATACATATAAATAGGAAATACAGGGAAAGTGCAATTGTGCAAAACAAGGACGAGCTTTCTTAAGCATACAGAAACTGTCAGGATGATAAACCACACAAGCTCAAAATTAAATCAAAGTTAATGGCCACTAGCTGGTATTTAACTTACTTTCATTTCTCTTTTCTTTTCATTTTTCCACCTAGCCTGCTCAGCTAATAAAATTGCCATTATAAGGGAGAAGTAAAGGCATGATTCAATGCTACATCAATTATTATGACTTTATTGTGACATACTGGTATTCAGCTGATCCCAGAAGGCTATACTGATGCCTTGGATGCAATTAATTTTTGATTGATCTAACTCACTCTAGTACTGCATGTAAAATGTTCACAGACGTTTGAATAATTCTATTATATGTAGGAGATTACTGCGGAGAGATCATTTGAAATTAATTGCCAAGTTATTTTAGTAAATGTAAAACACCATTCTAGTCCTATTGTGGTAACAGTTATTTAATTGCTTTACAGAGTAAACTAATGAAATAAATGAACTCTGACTAATATGTAGCATAACAGGGCTGAAAAAGCCAAATGACACTGTAGATACCTTATCTACTTTTACAGGGTTGGGGTTGGTGAGTCAACTTTTCCCTTACAGAACTGATTGAGAGAAGAATGACCTCATGAAAAGGATTTTGCTTCACTGGCTATGGGTGACCTAATGGGGAGCATTGACAGAAAATGACTACTCAACACCTCAAGTGCTGGCAAAACCTGAGGATCAAGAAATGTTCATTATCACAAGGAGTAGCCACAGTTTGTTTTGCTTCATATGTGTGTGACTAGTTTTTCCTCAGGGCTACGTAACACTGTGTGCTACACATAGAAAGTGAATTTTGCATTTGGAGCTGCTGGCCACCTCCCAGTTAAAGCTCTGCACACATCCAGTTCACAGGGCAGCTTTGAAAGCAACAGCTGAGACTTTCAATGAGCCAGATAATGGAAGGAACCATGAGTTGGCTTTCAGCAAAGAAGGGTAAGAGTCCAAAGCTCTGCAAGTTAGGACCTGGGGAAAGCAACTGCAAAGTTAAAGCATATGAGGCACAGGAGAGCAGGAGAAGGGTGCTCACTTGGGAGGCTGCCTGCAACTGCAGCCTCTGACTCTCCCTTGGGAGCACTGCATCCGTATTGCAAATCATTCCTCCAAAGCTCAGAAATACCATACTGTGATACTTTTAGCAGGGTCAGGAGCTCAGAGAGCCACAGGTGTCAACAGCAATGTTTTACAGTGACTGTATTAGCTCTGAACCTTGGCTCCAAGGATGTCAGAATACTTCCTGCCCTCAGCATACGCTCACTAGAAACCACAATCTAAAACTGTTAGTAAAAATGCAGAAATGACATTGTGAAGTGGACAAGAAATACTTAATATTTATGTATCTTACATTTTTTTATTGTAGAAAATGTATTTTTAAAGGTGAAGTTCTCTGATAATCGTCTTACAATTTAATATTGAAGCTTTTATCAGTGTTAAGAAGAATTGGATCTGCTCTAAGTCCCACATGACTCATACACACAAATTCATTAAGAACAGGAAAAACACAATCTCCAAACTGCTGCCCTCTGCTCCCATCCTTCCCAAAGAACAGACAGGTACAGCAGACTGTCTCAGCCACTGCTCCAGTACCTGACAACTTGCACCAGCATTAGATTGTCCAGGGAGTTTATTCCAGCTACTCTTTTTAAGTCACAAACCCCAGCTACTCTACAACAGGCTGGGTTTTGGCAAGTATAATTAACTTTTATTTTAAAAAGCAGGGAAAAATTGAAGGAATAAGAGAAGAAAAATTCTATGGAGGGGAAAGGGAGAAACAAAGGAATGAGCAACAAAAGGAAAATGAGTCTCACTTCTAAGACTGTTTTAGCAAACAACAGGAAAGTGCAGAGCATCACTTGGCTTCTTTCTCCAGGCAGGGATACACAGACCCTCTCAAAATCAACCACAGCAGCATCACTGTGAACTCCAGCAGGCACTACTAGGCATAAATACATGAGTAGCCTGTTCCCCCATTAACTCTCCTCTGTTTGCAGGACTAGAATTTAATTATCTGCTGTATCCTGTACATATTTTCAAAGGGAAGGTTGCTCTACATGGTTCTTCTCAAAAACATTTTTAATGTGGATTCATTTTGGGTAAACAGTTTGAAGATTCTAATCACAATCCAGGGAACCACCATTCCTGCAGACTGTCAGCAGCTGTTTTGTGTGAAGCTGATGGTGCTTAGCACTGATCAGAAAAGTTATTACATTTCATCTGTGACTTTTCAGTATTTATAATAGTTTTAAATTTTAAAAATATCAAACTATTCACAGGAGAACATCCTTAATGTCTTTCCACAAGTCCTCCAATGCATGAGGGCTATTGATACATGTTTTTTCTCAAAATCTGAGTTACTAGTCATATTAAGAGGTGAATTTGACCCTGCAGCGGGCATGACAGTCTCCAAATTCCTGTGGCAAAATAACTTTTATCCTGTTTACTCAAAGAACCACAGCTCCAAAGAAGCCAGAGTAAAACTGAGAATGTACATGGCAGGCTTCTTCACGAAGTCTGGAGCACCTGGAAATAACAGAGAAGACCAGGAAAAGCAGAGAATAATTGCCACTCCAGGAAATATATTTGTTCAGTTGCTTTGCTTTACTGTGGAACTAACATTTTTGCTAGAAAAACCTAGCAAGTGGTGGTGCTTTGAGCAGCTGACACAGATACAAAAAGCAGAGTTGTCAAGAAGAATGAAAAAGCAATCAGCTGTCTGGATACCCACACTGGCCTGTCAGTGACCCAATCTAGCAGGTGGCCCATGGCAAATCATTATTTTCTTATGTTTATTCCTATATTTAGTATTTTCCTAAGTTTATTCCTATGTAAAATGGGCCACCCCCCTCACAGGCACCAATGCAGGAAGAGTTCCCCGTACTGTAAATGTAGGATGTTGCTATTCATAGAATCATAGATATCTCAAGTTAGAAAGGACCCATAAATGTCACCAAGTCGAACTCCCTGTTCCTTGCAGGATGACCTAAAACTACATCATATGACTAAGAATGCTGTCCAGATTCTATTTGAACTCTGACAGACAAATTAAGACTGATAGAAATAAGAAAATCCCTTGCAACTCCAAGTACTCACTAACACTTCTTGTTTTGCAGGATCACAGTTTTATTTTAGGCTGGAATTAGCTTTGTCTGGCTTTAGAAGATATGAAAAGCTGGGCAGAACCCTAACAGGTAAGGCAGGTGCCCAGTGGTATCAATGCTTTAAACGTACAAGTTACAAACAAGTTTTTCTAAATACTGGAATGAGGTGCCTGTAGAAAGCATCAGTGCAAAAGAACAAATTGATATTGTGGTCCAGTCAAAAAACTGAAACCCCCAGAGAGCCCTTTGTCTCTGTCACACAAATCCCATCAAGCCAAGGAAGAGGTAAGAGGCTTTCCCATACACAGCCAGCCCAAGGAAGCAAGGTATGGGAAACAAAGTCAGTTCAGATTAGCAACAGGGTGAGGAGGATTAACCAAAGTTAAATGCAGGGTGAGATCCCCTAACATCTCATATGGGTTGCATTAGCTAAAACTGAAATCTAAGAGCAAATGTAAATCATTATAGGAGTTTAACAAACCTTAGTCACACGCCTCCAGCATATTGCCTGTAAAGTCACTGGCAACACTGAAAATGTGGTAAGGAGGAAAAAAAAGGGAAAATGTGGAGATGCTGAGGTGGAAGTTCTATCACAAAGAAACAGCTCCACCTTATGTTTGAGTAGCATGAGTATTTTGTTCAAACTTAACTTCCAAACATGCATCTAAGGGAAATCCAGCTAACACAGTCCATAAAACAATGGTCAAAAAGGCATCATTACAGCATCTCTGCTCTGGAGTTATTTTTTCCACTCCAGTGTTTGCAGCATTACTGGTTGTAATAACTATGCTCTCCACAAAACAGATGTTGTGTCATGACCTCTTTACTTTTCCAGCCTGAATTCAATGCCAGCAGTGAATTTTCTACCGACAAAACAACATTATGTTCAGCTGCAGTAATTTTCCATCTAATTCACAGCTGCAGGGGGAAAAAAGAAGTAATCCAAATAACCAGTCAGAACCCTTCATAAACTGTTAAAAGTAATCAGGCAACTGGTTTCAGGTAGTGTATTTCAATTCAGGTGACAGAATCCATTTTATGTTGGAAAAGTATATTTGTTTAACACCTACTGGCTTTGATACTTTCTTTTCCAGACTTTACTTTAGCAACAGGTGACTTCTAAAACTTAAAAACTTAAATTCATGACAAAAAAGTGAGGTATTTTTAAAATAATTGATCTTTGCTTTTTATTGGCTGTCATCAGATCAACACTTTCTTACCTTGAACACAAACATTTAAGTCCAAAATTAGGTAGTGGTGTCTAAACCTTTTCAGAATCACTACATGTGGACTTTACTTAAATAATACATGACTGAGGTGAAGGATCGGCTGGAATAGGCATGTAAATATTTCACAGTTGAATGCACAAAAAATACCTCCTTGGGGTCCCATGGCAGCTACAGCAAAGGAAATAGAAGGAAAACATAGATGGCATCAAGAGAGAGTGAAGAGGGGAACAATGAGATGGAATGTACAGGGCAGTAATTGACATTCAGGAGGAAAGGCGCGAATGACATGCAAATAATTATTTCACTCATGCAGATTTTAAGAAACCTGAAGCATTTTTTAAAAATCAGTCTTTTTTGACAAAAAAAATACTGTTCAGCAGATGCACTCTATACAATTTCTGAAGTGATCTTCTGTAAGGAAGAAAGTCACTTCACTGTGTCTGAGAGAGCACATTTTGACATATCACCAGTGTGTGCCCATCAGGAGCAGGAGGGCACCACTCCCTTGGCCAAAGGTTATCACAACCCCTTCATCCCATCCTAACTTTGTGTAAGTTGCCATAGTCACCAAGATCCTGTGCACGCTGCCACAAGACAAACAACAAGGGAAAAGAAAACCCAAGCATAGTTTTACTAATTATTTCAGAGGTGAATTCGCAAGCTACCCGTGGTGTTCCAGAAGAAAAGGTCTCCAAGAACTGCTACTTTAATATAGATTTATGAATACATCAACACAAAGGGGATTTCACTGATGTTTAATGCTTGCTGTGTAGTAACAGAAACGTTTTCTTTGGTCTATGATCTAACACGAGTACAGATTTGTTTGACATACACATATTTACCCGGGCTAAATGCATTTGGCAGTCAGTGTGTGTTGTCATAACCTATACAAACATCAGCAGCTTGTGATGGCAACAAATGGCACAGAAAGTGATCAAGGTTTTGATATGTGGAAACAATTATTCCTGTTAGTGGCCAGGTGACTTATTAATAATGGAGATATGGCATCAAAACAGCTACTAATTGCAGTGCCAAAGATTAAGGGTAATTGCATGTAATGACTTGCTCAAGTTCTGCATGAGCAGCTTTCACCTACATTTACGCTTGTTTTCTTTTTTGGACTGTAAAGCTCATTTAACTTTTTTCCTTCATAAAGCTTTTTTTGTAGCCAAGGGATGTCTTCAGTTAATATTCTCTGGCAGTGACATTCTTTAACTAAGTTCATATGGCATCACTGTTACTTGTCATTTCTAATAACAGAGAAATACTGTGTTACTGGAACAAAATGAGGGTATTACTACTGGTGTTATTTTTATATTTAATGAAGCTCTCCACTGAGCCAGCCTCCTACCTTTGTAAGGCATTGATTGTATCCAGGGAGCAAACTTCTTACTCTTTTTTCTTGCTTGATACCCGCTGGTTCCGCTTTGCTCCTTCAACAAGCAGTTAAACTTTGTATTTAGCACAACTGATTGTTACAGCAGTGTTCTAATACAGCTGAGAAAGAGCAGTAACTATCAAGAATCATTATGCTTCCTTGGCACACAGAAGTCTGCTCTGAACTCTTTCATGGTTAAAATGTCTGATATTGTTACTGGACTACAGGTACCTCTACCATTTTTTCTTTATTCTAATGAGATGTATTCATTTCACAGTCCATTTTATCAATAACAATCATGGTTATGAACTGAAATTATGGTTACCACTGAAAATATTACACAGATACACAGAAGGGGAGGGAAGGAGCAAGCTTTAATTAACACACACAAAAATACTCTTAACACTTACCTCTACAATCTTCCTTTCATGTTGCCTCTCTCCCAGTTTGATTGCACTACTTCATTAGTAATTTTTCCTTCATATATATGGTAAATTCCACAATTCTCTGAATTCCTTACTAAAGTACTGTCAGTCTTTAGCATTCCTCTGTTTCAAACCCTTTCCCTTCTGTTTTATTCACCTCTCCTGGAATTCCTCTGTAGCTACAGACTTGCTTGAAGGGATATGAATGAAGTCAACATCACCGTCACTACACTGAGCTACTTCTCTTCAAGCCAATAATGCTGGTAGCACCATCCTGTAAAATAAACTGTAAGAACTTATAGTAAATACTAAGTTACTATGCTTGTCATTCACTCTTTCAAAGTTTTGACTAAATTGGTTAAATCACTTCTTCCAAGACTGGTCTATCTTTGTGATTTGGTCTCTTCTTAATCCTGTTGTTTCTTTCTGATACACAGCACAAGCTTTTTCTGCAATTATAGCTAGTTGTACCTTTTCACACACATATAAGTCCTGTATAATCCTTGGGGACTGAGCCACATGTCCCCAAAGGGTCTTAGTGCTTTATCACTCCCTCAGCACACACCCTTCTTTGAAAAGACTGATTTCTCTGAGTATTCTATTGCCTTTTTAATGGCTGAAGTTTCCCCTGCTCAAGCAGAAGGAACACTCCCTTTCTTTCATTTCTGCCTCTTCATTTACCCAGTTGCTGTAAATCACACACACACCCCTTTGTCTAAAGGAAGCAGATCTGCAAGTGACCAATATTTACCAATTGTCTTTGCTCATTCAGGATTGAGTCCATATTTAATACATAAAATTTTCTACTATTTAAATAGTGAACACTAACAGCTATACACTTATATTTGCAATCTATACATTATCAGTGCAAAACTCTTCTAATTTTCCATTTCTGCTCCCCAGTTCATTAAACTTAGGATCCACTGTGCTCACTGTGGGCCTCCTCTACACCCAGCCTGAGTTCCTTCAGGTAGGATGTACCCTGTTGGGGAAAGCATGGTCTGCACCACAATGTGACCCTTCATGGTCATGTGCTGCCTGTGTCCCATGGTCCCATGCAAAGAGGGATGTTCTCACTCACATAGTGTGACAGCTGCTCCTGGCAGTGTCAGAGTTTTTGATCTGTCTATCATCACCCACAACTTCTCCCACCCCTTTGCCTCAGGGCTGCTAACCCATACAGCTTTACAGAAGGGAACTGTAGCAGTTAGAAGTCAGCCTGGGTAGGAGAAGGGTCTAAGTCTCGATGCAAAGCATGGGGAGAGGTAGTGTATATCTACACCAGTGTCATCTGGACTCTACCAACAATCTCCACTTCCACGCCAAACGCTGAGGTTCTCTGGGCAAAATTCTGCACTGACAAATCCAACCACACCTTGCTTTTCCTGCAAGGCTCTTTTCAAAGTCCAGGTGACTCCTCTAGCAAGCTGAATGATCCAATCCACAAGTTTGCCTGTAACTACTGGCCTGAAGCTCCTGAAGGGTTTTTCCACTGCCCAGCTAACTGCACAGCTGGAGTTTTTATTGTCCAGCCTTTTGCATGTCCTTCACCACACACTGTCTGGACTCACTTCATCCCAGATGCTGAACACGGGCTTTTTGCAGCACACACTACTCTGCACTACTTTTCTTCTGTTCTTCCACCCTGATTCCATCCCTATTCCTTTAATAATTCAACCTCTGCTTTCAAATCCACCTTTTCTTACCCTACAGAGACTGATTTTCCTTTCCCTAACTGTACTAGATTAAGTCAAATGGGTTGCAGCTCAAGGCCCATACTGCAGCAACCTTAATGTTGCCTTAGATGTACTGTTCCCCTGATAGATTGCAGATGATTTTTCAGCCTCCCTCAATGCATCTTCAGTCATGAAAGCTTCCTGCTCCCACACCAAAATATCTTTCAGGTGACCTACATCCCTAAATTTTCCTCTGGATGGGAGAAAGTCCTTCCTTCTTCTCCCCACCCAGTGAGCAGTCAGCCCATGTGGAATACTGATTACCTTGATTGCCCAGTTACTAAACCTGTACACTGAGTGTTTGTTTTCAGTTTGTTATTCTGCTCTGCTGCTTCAGTCACTGGATTTCACTCCAAAAGACCTGGTTCACCTGCACTCCACAAATCCGCAGTGCTCCCGCTGAGCTATTTCGTTCAGGCAACTTTTGTCAGCTGCAAACAGACTCCACGAGCAGGATATTATGTCCCTGCTCATGGCATGTTGGACGACCTTTAAAGGTCCCTTTGGACCCAAACTATTCTATGATTCTAAATATATTCAACTTCAAAAAGATAACTCATGTATTGGTTTAGATGAATGAAATGAGTGATACTTAAAAAACTGCCAAGCATAGAATACGTCCAACACTCAGTAAAACTCAGAGCATCTCTACCAGCAGACAAGACAGTTCCGTGGGGAATCTCTGCAGCTCCCCAAAAGGGACCTTCAGGGCTCATGAGTTGCCACCTTCCAACTCTGTATTTACATTCAGGAATGAACACTTGTAGATGGTTTTCCTCCTGAATCCTGGAGCTGCTGTCTCAAGAAAGCAATCCTAGCTTTCTTATCCTGCCTGGCTTTACTACATCATTTTTTTTTTCACAGCTGTCTTAACTTTTCTTTAGAAATCTCCCTGGTCCTTGCCCTGTCCTTCAGCAGAGCTCCCAGACGAACATGTGTAAAGCTATTGTTTAATAAATGTCATCTGAGGGAGCAAAAATGTACTAAAACTGATAAGTACAATTCTGAAGGAACCACAGAACTCAGTTTTCCACAGGCTAATAGAGAATCAACCTCAGATGGGAGGACTGTTACAGAGAGGGTGAAAAAGAATATTATCACACACTATTGCCTCTTTCTTCAATGCATAAATGAGCCCTACTTGACCAGCAAAGCAGAATGACAAGGAGCCTGTAGCAAAGTGTGCTCTGCGTCATGGACACACTGAACTTCTTCCAAGCATGTTCTCCTAGTTGGCTAGAGAAGCACTTGTGTAGAGACATACTTGGAGGAGTTTTATTTGCAGTGACAGAAATGCATTCAGAGATGGAGGTAACTCCCAGACTAAGGTGTTTCGTCACAGGGACAGCGTGTTCGTTGCTCATCTACAGCACTTGGCCATGTCTCCCTTTCCTCTTACCATAACATCTCCTCACCCATGCCCAGAGACTGCTAAAACCATTACACAAATAAGAGAAGGCACATGAGTGCACTTTATGGTACTTGTCTTATAAAGTTACTCCCAAAAACCCCTTCCACTAGGAAAACATTAGTACTGCCCAGTCAAACACCTAGAACTGAGAAGCCACAATTAAATTTTTCTGTGCAATCGTAATTTGCTCCCTCCTCATTCCTTGCTGTCAGGGCTGGCAAGCAGGCCACGATAAAGCCTCCAGCAAGCTGACCAGCAGCCCCCTCACTCCAGCTCAGTGCAGGGCTCTGGTGACCCCCTGCATTTTCACATGGAGACTGGCTAGGCTGACTTGTTACAGCAAATAAGGGACATATCTACATGCAGGAGTTGGTTATGAATGAAACCAGCATAGGCATGAAACAGGAATCAGAGAAGGGGGAAAGAAGAACTGAAGATATTCCCAAGTGATCACAAGGCACTTTCTTACAGGCAGTGCAAGACTGTGCCTCGGTTGCTCTCTGAGACACAAACATATCCCTCTGGCACAGCATCAGTGCACTGTGTCACACTCATCCCCCTCTCAAGGGAGAGCCACAAGGCTATAACAGTCTGAAATTTTCCTGTATTCAACAATGTTAAGAGCTAAATCCTGCAGTCTTCTCTGAAACTTGGTTACATCTTCCCTTTTTGGAGCAGCCTCTCCCAAGTGTATTGCAAAGAACAAAATATGATTCTTGTTTACTACTGGATTAGAACCACTCATACACCTTATCTGTGCTTCAGGACTGTTATTCCTCCCCATTTTTTTTTTTTCTTCTTGATACAGCTTTCATTATTTCAGTTCTATTTAGTGGGCCACAGATATAACCCATCTGTCCTCTTGGTTATGTTCCTTTTTACTGTCTCAGATCAGTGGGATGGCAGAGAAGTCTGCAAATAAGTTACACTGAGCACAGATTATCTGTAAATGACACAACCCAGCCAGCAAATCAACACACAGAGCTTTGTCAGAGGCTCACCTCCCACAGCTGAACAGGAAGTCTGACAAAGCAAAAACCCGAGTTGTTTTACCTTTCCCCACAACTACAAGAAGAAAATCCTCCCTTGGCTGCCCACAGAAGCTCACACTGATCAGATTGTTGAACAAACCCCACCGTGGCAGGTGTGCAGCTGCAGAGACTCCAACTGAAAAGGGCTCCTTCCTCCTTCTAGATCACAGCAAGGTAGTGCAGGAACCACAGTTCACATCCAGAAACTAAGGAGAACAAACATCTTTCCATGGAAACAGTCCAAAAAGCAGGAGATAAGCACTTCCTATCACTGTTTTCTTTAGATCCCCCAGCTGCCAGTGCTTTCCAGCAGGCCCTGCACTCACCTCCCACGGCCCAGCTGTGCATCAGATGTGCAGAGCTTCAGACTTCATTTTCAGCATCTAATGAACACAAACTCCATTTCCACAGCACTATCAGAATGCAGATGAGTTATGCATTTTGTGCTGAACAAAACCATTACATCTCAGCAGATCTACTGATGCACTGATATGGTTCAAAAAGCCTCAGATCCTCTCTCAGCATCATCTTTAAAATAAGGTAATTAAGCCACAGAAAATAAAAGTATGATGTTCAAATAGCAGGCAATATGAAGTCCACAAAAAGAATTTCATCGTTCAGATAGAAACATTATCCAGAAATCAGGGAATTAGGACCAGCTAACCCCAAGTACTCAGACTCAGGCAATCCTTTATATGAACTAAAAAGTCACACCCTTTAGGGGTGCTAAATTGTGGTCAACATCCAAGCTTGCATCTATTACTTTTGTGCTTGCTAAAGCATATCAACCATTAAGGTAAAGCTTTAACTCCTAATTTCTTTTCCTAAAAAGTTGCTCTCCCTGCCCTACTTCTTTACAAATAAAACATTTACCATACTAGGAAAAAACAACACTTGAACAATTGGTTAATTGGTTAGTTCCCAACAATAGCATTGCCAGTCACAGCCTCATTCAGCTAACAAACTTCATTAAATATCAGATTTATTCCCAGCCACTGAAGCAGTTTTTATCACAACAATGCATTGTAAAGGCAAACAGAGGATCTTGGTGATTCCAATCCATACAAACATACATTTTGACAGAAATAAAGAGGAAAAGAGTGACTATAATGATGCCACTTGTCACAAAACTACAACAGCAAATTTCATCTGTGTGTGTTCTTGCATGTATGTTAGGAAATGCTGTGTAAGTTTAGGTTGAAAAGTGAATTTATACATAAAATAGCCTAGAAAATACAAACCAAGCAGCAGCAGTACCAAAGATACAACTAGAACTCCAATAAACCTCAAGTGGAAGACAAAAACAAAATGTAGAGGAAATAAATTTTATTTGGTGTTACCTTATTATATAACCATTAGTTTACAGGATTTTTTGGAAGTAATTCATCCAACTAGTAAGAAAAACACATCATAAAGCATAGACTCAACTTTTTCTACAAAGAAAACTTTTTAAATCTCTTTCGGCTTCAACTAAAAGATTTCAGAACACTGCAAAACAGTATGAGATTTTAGACAACAGTGCCTTTAACAGACTAACAGAACTACAAACAAAAGGGAAATATGGTCAAGTTCAATCTCAACTTTGTCCCTGAGTTTGACAGTTTGCTGCTTTACCAATAAAGCAATTAACAACTTTCACAATAAGGACCAAAGAGATAAACAAGAAATCAGGAGACTGCTTCCCATCCCTCCTTGCAGTTTCCTGTCACATAAAATATATAAAAACAAAACATCCCACATCACAAAATCCAGTCAACCATTACTGAACTGCTTACAGATGATGTTTAAATAAGGAATGTGTCTTTAATTTGCAGATGACCAATCATTAAGCCACCTTAAATGTCTTCCTGATTCACGTGAAATTGCATTCATTAGAGATGCAACAGACACTTGGAAGCCTTTCCAATATGAAATAAAACAAATTGGTTTAAATATGTAGCTTGTCTTTAGATGCATACAATGCATTTATGGTAAAAAATATTTATGAGATTAGACAGACATTTGAAAAGTGAGATCTCACATCACCCTACTTATGACATTATAAGTAGCAGACGTAATTCAGTATCCAGCCGGACTGTAAGACTAGACAAGGCAGTGGGACTTCAAGCTCATTTTGCATGAAAAGTTCCTCAATCTCCAAAGCACTTAAGTGCAGGACTGTACAAAACATCTCAGTAGTTATAAAAATTCACTGTACAGACTGAATTATTCCTACAGTAAGGTCCCAAAGACATGCCAAAGAAGACATACCCTAAAAATCATCCATAGGTTCAATTGTCTTGATTTTTTAGTACTCTGAACAAGCAAAGGAAAAGAAACCATATGCAATGACAATTTTTAATGAAGAAGTTTCAACCCTCTGCAATATATGAAGCTGCACTTCACAACAAATTCCACACCTGACAGAAATGAGAAAAAAGCTGCAAGACCATTCAGAAGACAAAAAAAATAAAGGCAAAGAACTACCAAATTCAATTAACAGGACAGAATAACACAGGTTGTTTTATTTTAATAGATTCTGTAACAGCCTAAGAAGAATCAGCAATTCTCTATCTACTCCCTTGCAGCCAGGCAACAGAGAGCCCTTTGCTGAGATGTGCACCTTTCCCTTCCACTGTTACATTTGGACTTCTCTGTGATCATTTTTCAATCACCAAATTCCCATATAAAGTATCTTTGGCGATATTTTCCAAGTGGGAGTTCCCAGAGTTCAGAAAATACTTCTGATTACCAAGCTGAGAGCAGAAAGCCTTTCACCCTGGGCACTGTGGTCACCAGGATGAATTCCACAGTGCTATTACGGTCATGGGGTTTTTTAAGCAGTCTGAGGATCTGCAGAGTTGCTCCATAATTAAGGTAAAAGCCTTTGGCTGTACATGTCTGAACACACATTTTTCACTGTTTGACATTTTTTGGGCTATCCAAACACTGCAAAGGGGACACTGATCATTATAAACCTGCCACCTGTACATTCTGAAACTGCCAAATTCAAGTCTTAGACCAGCAATAAAATACACCATTAGTAAACCTAAACCAGCAACCCAGCATTGAATTTTAGAACTGCTGAATGCCCAAATTTTCAACAATTCAAAAAAATAAAATCAATCCAAAGGTTAAGATTGAACAAGAAAAGGAACAAGATGTGAGGAAAATGTTGCAACAAGAAGTATTCTCTATCCAATAAAGAAACCTTCAATATGCATAAATACATTTAACAAGACTTCTTACAAGGATTTAACATTCAATTTCACAGATAAAACCATTTTCAATGAGACAAATTTTCATGCTGGCATTTAAAGTCTCAGACAAATCCAAAAAACAATGGAATGAAAGAAAGAAGTTTTATATTTAACCTGGAACTTCAGCACCAGTGTGATTGTACTTAACACCTCCTGTAAGACACTGCTCAAACCCTCTTTCTCCTTTCAGCTAAGGCTTCAGACTATTCTGAGCAGTCAATCAGTGCCCTCAGAAATGAGGGATATGCTGAATGAAACAATCTCAGAGCCAGTATGGACACACGTTGTGCATTTCATTAATTCACTTGTAAACATCAGGACTTCCTGTTCATCACTTTAACTCCAGAACACCCCCAACTCAATCCCTCTGCACACACTACAGTGTGTTCTGCTCCAGCAACACTTACAGTGCTTTTGGTCCTCGCCCAAGTGTTTTCCTCAGCTTTGTTTTGTTTTATGGGTTCTAGTGTTGGGGTTTTTTGTCAGATCATTTTGTCACCAGTTAAGCAGCCCCCCCAGTGCCAAGTAAGGGCCTTCTTCACCATATCTTAAGATATAAACCATGTCATGCCTCCACACACACACTGCCCGCTGGTAGGAACAGGAGCCCACTATGTGAAGTCTGTCAGTCAGGTTATGTCAGAAGGTGCATCTTAGATCTTCATTCATTACCCAAGAGGCTGTTTGAAGAAAGGCTTGGAAAATAATGGTGCTTAAAGAGAAAATTACTTCTCTCTTTCACTCTACTGACCAGTTCAGATGACAAAATAATATTCAATCTTCTACATTGCCACTCCAATATCAGTGCTTTCAAATACACGTGGAAACCTTTTTCCATAGAGATCTTATGGAAAAAACCCCAGCCCTTTACTGCAAGCACATACAAGAACTGTTCTGCACAGGAGGATGTCATGTTCCTTTCTTCAAATAGCGGGAGAGGAACTGGCTTCTGACAAAGTGGATCAGCTTGGTCTCTGTGCACAACATCGTGACGATGGTTGCTGCAAAGCACAGAGCACCCACAGTGATGTGGATCAGCCTTGCCATCCAGCCCTTATCACAGCAGAAGAACACCTACAACAAAGAAAACAAGCAACTGCAGGAAAACCAGTCAGCACAAAGGAGATTTACTGTCTCAGTTAAAAATAAGGCCCAACACCTCTCTTGAACATGCTATGCCACTGTGAAGCTGAGTGTGGTTTTGCCAAATGCACTGACCCTACAATAAATCATCTCCAGTAGGCACAACACTTGCTTTCTCAAGAAAATTCTGCCAGCAAAAAATTAGCATTCAATAGATACCTGGTAAATGAGGAAGCTCCTGTTACCTGGCATGCAGAAAATTGTTAATTGAGATGAGATGAAAACTGTGGTGCTATCATACAATTCTGCCACTTTGCAGTAACATATTAGGCTATTTTCTAACAAAATCTCCCATTACAAAATATAAAGCTCTCCTTTCTCAGGCATAATGGACTTTCAAGCTGTCAAATTTTTGCACACTGAAAAACTACCATCTCTGTAATAATTAGTCTATGCAATTACCATCTTGTAGTCTGAATAAATGTGACAAAAGTGCTTTTAGCTATTTTTGCTTCTGTTCTTGTTTTGGTTGCTTATTGCTTTTTTTATAGAAGAATTTTTAATAAGAATTTTTTTGTGCTTCTCCAAAAGTTCAATTATTAATTACTAAGGACATGAATTCACCTATAGATGGCAAAAATGTGTTAAGTTTCATTTTACTTGTCAGATACCTTGTAGAGGTGGCAGAGAGAACTTTTTATCAAAGATAAAATACCTTAATAATATATCTTGCCTTGCCTGTAATGGAAACATTCTTTCCTACCCTTAAAAACCTGATGGTTTGCTCTGCTTGTAGACAGAAAAGTCATTTGACAGCAACATTTACAGCAAAAGTAAAGGCAGATGCTCACCTCTGAGAAAGCAGTGATGGCTCCACTGATGGTATAAAGGAGCACCAAGAAGGGTGAGGGAAGCAAACCCGCCAGAGGTCTGTACGTGCTTTCCCTGAAGTAATCATGGATATAGTGGATGCTGTGAGCTATTCGAATGGCCATGTTGAAGCAGTTGGCAAGGATGAAGCCTTTACTGCCTTGCCAGTGGGTCAGGAAATAAGAGATGCACAGAAACAGCAAGGACAGGGCCAGCATAACAAAGTTGTACCTAGGGGAAGGAAAAGAAACAATTTAAAAGTGCATACAGTTACAGTATTCTTTTATTTTCTAAAACGAGGAACAGAATTTCTCCTATTCATCTTCTAGTGGAGAAGATGAATTTGAGAAGTGAGATGTTTAAAAATAAAAGTACTCAAAAGAATGGAAAATACATCAAACAAATTAAACCAAGAACCACATTATGTGAAGGAAATTCTATTTCACTAATCAGCTGTACACTCATTTCAGAAAGTCAAATTTAGTAACAATTACTAGTAATGTGGATTTTTTTTCTCTTTTATTTTAGGAATATATCAAAGAAAATGCATGCTCAACAACAAAATGACACTTTATCTCATTTCTGCTCCAAATAGTGGTTTGGAAAACAAGTCTATATTTTAAAGGGGTCATAAAAGCAGCCCTTGTAAGTCAAAAAAAATCCTACTTTTATTGTGGAAAATAGACTTCACTGAAATTAATACTCTGGGGACACTGTGTCCTACCTGTCCACCTCTTCTTTGCACATCAAAGCAAATGTGAAACATTCTGTTACACCATTGACAGCAAGAAATAGGACATACAAGGAGTAACACCGGAGAAGATCTGGACCTAAAACACATTAGAAAGATAAAGAGAGAATTATTTCTTTTATCAAACTGGGCTGTTTTTACAGTCAATGACACTAAGAGACAGAAGTTGTAATGCTATTACTAATAATGGAAACTTACGTTCATTTGAAGGAGTTTCCTGTCTAGATATCTTGACAGGAACATAGATAAACAGGCAAAATAAAAACAGAAGTAAAATCTAAACCACCCCAGATTAGCATGTTGTTATTATAGCAACAGAAAATATATCCATAAAAAAGGCATTGCCTAATTAAAAATTAGTATTTATCATAACTCAAATATTCTCTTGTACAGAAATTAGTGGAAATTCATCCAACAGTCACTATCAAGCATTAAAAACAATAAAATGGATATTTTGAACTCAACAGTAAGAAAAACAGAAAGGTTGTTCAATATGGTCAAAACTGCACTGGATGAAAAATGATATTCCAATGGTTATGGGTCAGAGATAATTCAGACATGGCTTCAAAATTCTCCATTCAGATTAATCTTTTTCTTCTTCTTTAGAAATGATAATGCTGTGAAGAAATCCCGTGATTTTTAGCAGGTTAGTGTACACTCATGAATATTCCTTCTTGATGGCAGCAATGCAGTTCATATTTTCTTCATAAAAAGAGTTGGCTGCCGGGGTCCACAATGACAATCTTTCACAATATTTGCTTTCAAAATTAAACCCAAATCTGACAGAACCAGCAGCAAGACAACTCAAAGCAATATGCAAGTTATTAACATCTTTTCTAGGTTATGCAGACACAGGTTTTCCCTTAAAATCACTCTACAAATCAAACACCAGCTTTCAAACAACATGCATATGTCTAAAGCAAATAACACACAGGGGTCTACTAAAACAAATATTTCTAAATGCTTAACATTTAAACACAGAAAAGTGTCCTTGGAGTTAGAAATTTACCTTAACACTGAATGAGGTAATTCCAGTGAACACCCAATTAACGATATTCCAAAGTTATGGTGTGCTGAAATCTGCCTTCAACACAAGATACTGCCACATGTTTTCATCTTCCCTGTAATTTTCTCTTAATGATAACAGACATGAAATGGAAAAACCAAGCCCCCACAATTTTACACAGGCTGAATTGCCAGACAAACAACAAAAAAAGCTCCTCTGAAGAACTGAGGAACTGCTGCATCTTCGCTGAGTTCTAGCTGTGATCTTACACAGGCACAGCTACAGCAGGCACTGTTTTATCCTGCAGGAGCTACTGAGAAACAACTGAAAACACCCAGAAAAGACTCCAGGCTGCAGCTTGTGTGTTCATTTTTCAAGAAAAATTAAATGAACCCCTACTTTCTCTCCTGAAAATCAAAGGTGAACTACAAATTCCTTGGACTGCTTTTTAAGACAGATTTCTTAAACTTACCCCGCAGTATATACAAGGTTATTACCATTATGTAAGTTAGTGCTATTAAAAAAAAAAGTATTATTTTTTCTACGCTAAAACTACGACTTCTTTGGGTCCAATTTGTTGTATGGGTTTTCTGGAGGGATGGTTGTTTTAAACAGCTGAAGTCAGCTTAGTCAAACAATCTTTTAAACATTCTTTTCCAACAATGCTATATTGCAGGAGGGTAGAGACCCAAACTGCACCACATTTGCTTAGAGCTCCTCAGTGTATTTTAGTTTAAGGTGACTACATATTACAGACACTACTACAAAGGCACAAGTTCTGGACTTTGATGAGCATGACAGATTTCAATAGGAGTTTTACAGGAAAAAAAAAGCTGCTGATAGATCAGAAAATTCATAATAGCTACAGTTTCTCTATTTAAAGAATTGCGCTTTTTTTGCCAGGTCTATAAATCTTTACCTGTTCCAGAACTGAGCATCGAGCCCCCATAAATATCCAGAGCCAGCTGAGAATAGGCATAGCCAAAAACAGTGATGGTAAGGCCAATCAGGAGCACGAGCTTCAACAGCAACTCTAATACATTTGCAGCCATAGCAACATCATCCTGAAAACAAACGGAGCCAATTGCATGAGGCAGAATCAATGTCATAGTCATTTTCACAGAGAAATGCTACTCCAGAGAAAAACAGAAATCAGTTTGCACAGTGTAAAAAGGTGTGAAACTTATCCTTTGTTAACGAATTATCCATACACGTGGTCTTAACTTGGAACACCTTTTATATATTTATTATCCCGTCATTTTTCCAGTTATAATATCAGGTACACTATACATAAAATATTCATATATGTATACCTCTCTAAGCCCACCAGTAACCTGAAGACAGGATTTAACTGTGTGTTGATGTGCAAGTAGCAGAATTACTAAAGGAAAGTCAGCCCAGGTTGACCTTCATGGCTGATGAAGAACTGCTCTGTGGAACAAAGCTCAGTTTATTAATGCTACACATAAAAGTCAAAAGCACAAGAAAAATACAATTATTTCTTCCCCAAAACTGCATCCCTTTGAAGCATTACTTAAGTATGTTCAGACAGCATTTATTTAATAGAAATAGTATGATTTCATGATTAATGGCCTGACTATATATGGAAATACACAGTACAGTAGGCTTTACATCCCAGTGTTTGGAGATGATGTTCACTTCATTGACACAAGGCAATACTAGGTCACTGCACATTTTAATTTCTATTTCACTAGCACTTTACCCATGCTTTTTCTTTTTTTTAGTTCACTCACTCAACATTTTTGTTCTCTACTCGAACTTCTCAATTTTAACTGCCTCAATACTCAAACTTAAGCACACATTTCTGTCTATCACACTTTTGTGATGCAACTTAGCTGTAACAAAAATCAAGCATTTGACATGTAATTAACCAAAAATAAATGTACCTGCTTCTGATCCTTGACAGTCTTGCCTCTTTCCAACACTTTTGCAAAAAAGACATAAAAACTCTCCTCAATAGGCAGAAAGATAAACCTGGCCACCAGTGAACCAAGATTATTCACAATATCATATACACCTGGAAAAAAAATAGCAGCAATCTGTAATTTTTTGGAAGCAATTTATTTCAAAATCTCTAATAACAACATGAATTCTAATTTAACATCTCCACCAAACAAAGAGAAAACAAATGGAATTTAGTGCAACATTGAAGCAGTATTTTCTAGAGATTCTGACAGTCACAGCAACCACAGCTCAGAACTGCAAGGCTGGCTCATAAATGGCAAAGGAGGACAAAAGCACCAACTACAGACGTGAATCTAATAACAGCACCAAACCACACTTAAAATTCTTACTGTAGAGGAAGTAGGAGGATCCTGATAAATGTCACTGAATATAAGGATTTACAGATACAGAAGAAAAGTATGTATTAAGTGAAAGATATCCCTGCCGTGGCAGGAGGGTTGAATGAGATGATCTTTAAGATTCCTTCCAACCCAAATCATTCTATGAAGTGTGGTTTTTAATTAAAAATTTAAAAAGGATACACAGTATCACACATCCAATTGGAAAATTTTGATTCAAAGACAAAATAAAATTAAACTTCAGGAGCAAGGCCAGGCTGGTTGGAGCTCTGAGCAACCCGGTCTACTGAAAGTTATCCATATCCACAGCAAAGAGGTTGGACCTAGATGATCTTTAAGGTTCCTTCCACCTTAGGCTATCCTATGTTTCTATGATCTTAAATTTTCTCTTCTCTGACTATAGGAATCATTCTCTGAATTGTATCTCAAGAGTCACAAAAGCTTTGAAATATTCTCAGATTTTCAAATTATCTTCAAATACTTTAAGTCTTTTTCAGAACCACATTCAGAGCAGCGACTAAGAAAACCGTTACCATTCCACAACACCATCACACTTACCCTGATCTCCAAAATTTAACACGTTCAAAAAAGTCATCACATATCGTTCACCTGTAAGTTCAAAACAAAAAACTTGAGAGCAAGTCCCTAAATCTTTCCCAATACTTGTTCAGGCCCTTCCAACACTAAGTATTCAAGAGACAAAGTCAAACAGAACAGCACCTGGTTCAGATGACCCTAAAAAGCTTTATTCAGGTTGGTAACACCTGCTGGTACAACCTCTGACAGTCATGTGCCTCCCCCCAGCCCACCAAGCTTTCTGAAGCTGCAAGTTCCTTTTTGAAATTAGTGTTCATGAGCAACTACACAACTACACACACGTAAAGCCTCACCCTCTGTCAAAATCTGCTTCAAGAAGGATTGTTTGAAGAAACTCCAAGTCAAACGTGCTTCCTTCCAGTTAACAAAGGTCTGCAAAAAACGTAGTGAAATGCAATAAACATGACTGAAACTACAGAGTAAAGATAAAAAATACAAAGCCAGTGCAATACTCTAGGCTAGCTCTAACTGCAGTAACGAGGAAACCCACTGTGTCAGAGTTACTAACAAATGAAAATATTACCTAAATTACTGGTAAATTCAAGGATCAACATCCCTGATCTGGCAAAAACTTATTCCCTTGCTGAAAAGTACAAGGGAATAAAGTTGTTGCAGATAAAGTACCCAAAGAAGCTTTCTACAGAAAACACCAATCAAAGTTAAAGACAGGAAAAAGTCACATCCATGCTGTTTGACACACCAATATAACTTTCTCTTTCACTGCAGATATAAATTGCTTCCTGCTCTTCAAACTGTCTCCACAAGTCTTGAAGAACTACCTTTATCTTTCCAACCTGTACATCTTTTTCAAAATGTTGTCTTCCATGCTGAAGCTTTTCATTCATTCTTTGCCTTGTTTTTGTCTGAGACATATTTGAGAATCTGTAGAATGCTGTACAGCAACATGTTTATTCTGGGGAAAGGTCAAAGTACCAAAATCCATGGTAAAATACTTCTGGCTCCTTTCCTGCCTCACATACCTGGTCTATTCCCCCATCTCCAGTTAATGTTTTTTTAATATCTTTGCACGAGCCAAGTCAGCAACAACAAGCCCACAAAGAGTTCAAGTTTCATAACATTTTGCTGACAAGGATTCTACTAATATAAACTACAAATAGGATTTAAATGTAATTTTTTATTTTCTTTAAACTGCCACATCTACGGGGCAGAAATATACCCAAAATCACTCAGTTAACTCTGCTGTCTCAAAGTATTCAGAGCACTCTCATGAAAGATTTTAGGAAAAAAAAAATCCAGAAATAAACTTGCAACCCACCTCATCTTCCACAAAGTTAGGTAATAGAGCTTTCACTCTAGCAACTGGAAATGACTTCTTTGTTGCTTCAGGTGATCCCAAAAACATCACAAAATAAACTACATAGCACATTACCAGAACAGTGGCATATAAAAGCTGGAAAGACAGGGAGAGAAGAAAAACAAAGGGTGATATAGAATTAACTTACAAACACAGATTTACATGGTAGAATTACATACTAGTTGCAAATTCAGTGGGAAGAAAATGTAAGTAGTCCTTATTCCTGTCAAATATTAAACTAGGTAAAGAATTTAACACCTCTCAAGAATGCTATTGATCTCTTTTTTTAAAATTGTAGGTTATCATAGTCCTTTGCTAACTTTCATGTTTTATTCAGCAATTTTAGAATGATTATTTGAAGTCAAATTATAAGGCAATTATTCACTCAGTCAAAAATCAAGTTGACGGAGTAGCTGCTGTCTACACCTCTTACTTCACAGAATTACTTCCATCTTCAATCAATTACAAACCACCTACTACAGCCACTGCAAAAACGGAAAAAAAAAAAAAGAAAAAATAACCTACTGTCCATACCTGCAGTGGATCACATTTTTATTTCTAGGTGAACTGACAATACACAGGCCACAACCCAATTTTTCAGGTGCCAATATATCCCTCCTTCATTGCAGTAAAGAAAACATTTTAACTTGAATACATTGCACATGACCAACACCTTCTGATAAGGTGATACAGGTTAGTGGTACAGACTGATAAATTACATGTGATTATGTCTTCTACAGAGTAGAATCCAAAGTCTAATGATTCTGAAGCCAGATGGTGAACAGTCTTCAAGCATTAGGAGGTGTAACTCATTAAGAAAAAGTCAACATAAAGCTTACACAGAATAAAATGATTCACTTGCAAAATGTGCCTTCACAGACAGAAAGTGCTTCCTTGTACCTCCATCACACTGCTCAAGGGCAAGGCACCAAGGCAATAACAAGTATCAGGAAAATACTAAATACAAGTGCTAAATCTTAAACCTCCCAGGAGTGCTCTCCTTCAGCTTCTCAAAGTCCTTTAGCAGGCTAAATGTCAAAGGCAAATAAAAATTCAGGTGAGAGAGAACAAAGGAAACTTACCTGAGCCAAGGAAAAAATGTAAAGGCCCCACTGAGGATAAAGGATTACTAAAGTAACCGTCAAAATGCATTTTGACACTACTGAAAGGCTTTCAGCAATTACCTTCAGGAAAGAGAAAACAGAGAAGGGTTATTTTCTGCCAGCTTAACCACATACAGAGGCTTAAAATACATTAGTTTAATGCACAGAATTTATGTAGGAATATAAGACTTTAAAAGTCAGTATGACTTTATCACAGAAGTTCTTTCTGCTGAGCTGGACAGCTGAGACTGTAATTTCTCTGTAAATTTTCTATTCTTTCATTTCACCATTCCTCCATTGCACTTTCCCAGTCCTTTGTATGGGATATAAAGAAGAAAATTTGCTTGAGACTATTATGTTCTCAATTGTTACATTTCTCAAATTTATACCAACAATTGTAGACTTGTAGAATTGTGGAAGTAGTGTGTCTCTCCCTTTAATTAAAACTTGTGATTAAGCATTTAATGATCTTGAAGGTGATAATTTCTAAATAAACCAACTTGCTTGCTTAACTGGTTCCAAATTCCTATCCATGTTACAATCATACAGTAGTAAGCAGTACACACACAGGGGGGTTATGTGCTTGAATGTACAAAGACCTAGGTCAGTAACCTGTTCTTTTCAACAGAAAGCTAACTCCCCCCTCATGCACACACCCCAGGTACTTTACTAACCTTAAGTCTCACAAATAAATGAGCTTGTGCTAAAACCCAGCACGGTTCTCCCAGAAGTTCAGTAATTGCAGAAAGACCAAATGCCACCACACCAGCCTGATAATGAGGAACCACAGAAGGGTCGGGGACTTCAAGCAGGTATAGCCAGACTAAGCCCAAGAAAACAGACCAAAAAACACCAAGAGGGACTCTAAAAAGTTAACATAAAACCTGATTAACACAAATGTTACTCCAGCAAGAAAAATAAACTCAAAGACAATTAGATGACAATATCACAAATGGCCACAATAATTACAAAAAAAAAAGGCCCCAAGGAATTAATTTCATTTATTACTATACCAAGAATGCATTGTTTTTCTTTGTAATTAACATCTTTATGGTACTCTTTGCAAGACACAAAAATCACCTTCCTGAGTTGTCCATTTTCCACTCAAGAGTCTAACGTATGGTCAAATATCTACATTCTTATGCCCTAAGTCCAAACAATTCTGATCCCACATCAGCCTGCAGAACACCACAAAGTCTCATTGCTGCAAATTTACAGTCTGTGTTTAACAGGGGTTTGTCAGACAAGCTTTGATGGATTTTCCTCTAACAGATAAAGATGCCACCACTCCAGCTGCTACCTTCACTGCTCCAGAAATCACTGATTCCCCAGACAGCAACAGCAGAGTGAGCAAAAGAAAATGTCTGCTTGCACCTCAGGTGTGCCAACACACTGTGCTCTGCTGTGGCTCAGAGCTACTTCCATCAGGAGTGCAGACATGTATTCCCTGCTGCTGACACTGCTTCAAGAACGTGGAGCTTCTGGCAGAGTGGACAAAGTTTTATATCACTGGAGCATGACCTGTTTGACCCTCACATCATCAGACCCCCAAGGTATTTGACACAGAGCTCCTAAGACATATGTCAGATGTTTTGTGAAAGTTGATCTTCATTTTAAGTTATGCTTCTCTACAAGGAAAAATTTTAAACAAAAAAAGATGCACACAGTCAATGCTATCTCTGTCATTTAACCCTCACTTGAAAGGCTGTCACAGAAAGTTGATTATAATACAGTTAAGAAAACCAAACTAATGCTTTTTAAATATTATTATTAAGCCTATCCCTGAAGGGGACAATCCCTCTTCTTTATACCTGGATGCAGATGACCACACATAACCCCTCACTCTTGAGCCAAAGACAATATGTGAGCCATTCCAGGCAAACTCATTAGGGTGCCTTAATGTACTATTTTACCATGCAGGGGTAGTCTTCCACCATACCAGGCAGGTTAATTTACTGTCCAACCCACTTAATTGTGGGCTGCACAGCAGCTACAGCTGACAGAGATAAAGGGCAAAGAAAAAAATAATGTATCCAAGGCCTGGAATGGAGAAACAAGTCATAAAATCCACTTGGCTGAAGTGTGAGTACACTCTCTGGCTGCAGTGTCATGTGGACTTTAAGCTGTTCTGCTATAAACAGCACCGTAGTAGAAAGCAGTAAGACTATCTCCTCTCTGTTTTTTAATTCCAGCTCGCTCTTTCACCTTTTCACATTTCCCTTACCCAAACATTTATGCTGCCATGCCATTAATCCGCACGAGGTCTCAAGAATAAAAACTTAGTCTGAGAGGGGGAAGGATATCCAAACAGGTTCAGGTAATAAAAGAGCAAGACTGAGCAGGCAGAGGAAGAAGAGGAAAAAGGACTATGTATTTGTGCACCAGGGTTTTCCTTCTACAGCTACAATGTAAATGAAACTCCAGATTAAGCAACAGAACAAATGGCTCTTGATAACAACTTTGGCAATTCACATTCCCACAAGCTCTGAAAAGAAATTAAGTCCATAAATGCTAAAACAACAGTCGTGACCAGCTTCCTTGTATCAGTCCTGAAACATGACAGTGCCTTCTAAATGCTCGCTGCTGAAATAATTACCTCAGTGAATAAACACTTCCCCTCATTCTGTGAGCTGCCAGACAAGAATTGGAAATAAATTCTAAAGAAGTAAACTTTTAGAGGGATCTTACGTCAGCCACAATAGATTAATGGTTTTGGTCCAGTTTCTCTTTGTACTTCCACTCAAGCAAGCTCTTCGGAACGCCTCCCTGGCGAGGAAGACGACTGTGGAGTACAGCAGAGTCAGCCTAAGGGAGGTGACAAGGGGAAAAAAAGGACAGACAACTCTTTCTTTACATACTCCTGAAATCCTTCATGCAGTAGCATCACAGGACTGCCTGGCACACACACAAATCTGAAACAGGGTGATATGAGCTAAATTAACACCTCTTCCTTAAAAAAGGGGGAAAAGTGATTACTCAAATGGCAAGCACACATGCTACGAACCAAACATGCAGATACACAGTGTATCCCAAAGGAACAGCATGCTGTGCCTGGGTTTTCCCCTGCAAGCTGATGACTTAAAACACGGAGAACAGGCCAGCGCCACCAGTGTTTCAGGGCAAAACAGAGCTGGGGCGGCACTAAGCGATGTAACACCGTGACACACCCACCAGCAGATCAAACAGCGTCATGCAGAGCACTGTACAGACCCCAGGGCCGAGACCCAGCACCCACAGACACCGTCCCAAAGCCCTCCTGGGGGTGATTCGTGGATGCCCCGTGACCAGCAGGACGGATGGGGGGCTCTTCCTCCTCCTCCTCCTCACCTGACATTGACCACGCCGAGGAGCTCCCTGGAGAGGTAGCGCAGTGTGAAGGCGTTCAGCGCGAAGGTGACGGCCCGGAACAGCACCTGTGGGAGAAGCCGCACGGGAAACACCTGCGGGGCACGGCCGGCCAGGAGCAGGAGGAGGAGGAGGAGGAGGAGGAGGGCTGGGGCGGCCCCGCACCTGCAGCAGGGCGCTGGACGAGGCCAGCCGGGCCGTCTGGCCCAGCACGTCCTGCGCCGCCATCGCCGGCACGGCCCGGCACGGCCCGGCCCAGGAAATGGCGCGGCCGCCGGCGCCGGATCCCGTCAGAGCGGGCACCGCCCCGGCAGCGGCACCGGCATCACCGAGGGGCACCGCCCCGGCATCACCATCACCGCCCCGGCAGCGGCATCACCGCCCCGGCATCACCATCACCGCCCCGGCAGCAGCATCACCGCCCCGGCATCACCGCCCCGGCACCTCCGCGGGGCACCGCCCCGAGACCGACATCACCGCGGGGTACCGCCCTAGGATCACCGGGAGGTACCGCCCCGGCATCACCATCACCGAGGGGCACCGTCCCGGAATCAACACCGGCATCACTGCGGGGCACCGCCCCGAGATCACCATCACCCAGGGGCACCGCCCCAGCATCACCAGGAGGTACCGCCCCGGCATCGACAGCCCCGAGGGGACACCGCGGGGTACACCACCCCGGCATCTCGGGGACACGGCCCCGGGATGGGACCGCGGGGACGCGGGGCACGGTGCGGGAGCTGCAGCCCCCGCCGCTGCCAAAACTGAGCCCCAGCCAAGCAGGTGTTCCCCCAAAGCCACCCCGAACGCCGCACTGGCTTAGGGGAGGAGAGACCTTGCTAAGTGGTGTTTTCTGGCAATGCTGGGTTTTCCCAGAGGTTTCTGAGGGAAAAAATCTCCACGGGAGTTCCACCAATCCCTTCCAAATTTGAGAGCGAACCCTCCAGCCCTTCCGGACCTTAAGGAGAAGGACAACCCAAACGGAGGTAAAACACACTCGCTGCAGGAAGGAGGGTTCTTATTTCATTCTGTGGAAAAGAAAAAGACCCACCACTAAACGAAATAAAAGCCTCCTACACAAACAACAACAACCCCTCAAAAAATCCAGAACAAAACCAAACCCAGCACAACCACAAAACCAACAAAAAAAAAACACATAAACCCACCCCCCAAAAAAAACCCCAAAAACCAAAACACAAACAAACAAAAAAACCCCAAGCCACCCAAGCACAAAACCCATCCCAAATGCCAGCACATCTTCAAAAAGCAAAATGCAATTTAATTGTAACACACACTGAATTTGGTAATATACCAACTTGAAGCCTTCCACGTAGATAAGACTTTAGTCTCGGTATAAATCAACACTTCCGGACTATTTCAGGTTACTGTTTAAGCAGCGATATATGAGACTGTATCTTTCCATGTTACAGAACATTCCCTTCAAAACACAGCACTTCCAGTTCAAAGGTCACATTTTTCTAAGCAATGCTACAGCTGAGCTACAACTTTTCATGGGTGACTGAGGCTTTCAGAAAGAGCAGGGGACAGGAAGTATCTGAGCCCTAGGAGATTTCTGCTTCTTAGTGACATACTACGAACAGCAACAGTTTAAATCAGGGTCTAAAAAGAAACTAGATAAACAACTAAAAGTCTGCAAATTCATGCAAAGCAGCCATCACTCCATCAATTTTGTCTTCTGTGTGAAACCCCCTCCTCCTCTGACCCATTTCACCCACCACTTTATTCTTTCCATTTTCAGAGTAAAGTGTTCCAGCTGTTTTGTTTGAGTTATAGGAGGGTATTGTAGCTAGAGGGGAGGAAACATTGCCATTCCCCTTCCCTTTAAGCAGTTTTCCAGTTCTCAAATGGAAAAAGCAATTACAAATATTGTCCTCACTCAGGCCCTAGAGTTTTCTTAGTGACAGTAATGATGACAATAGAAATAAAAATACTTGTAGCATGTTATGGCTTGTGCAGTCTGTTCCAATGCTTGAGAAACCTTTCAGTGTAAACATTTTTCCTAATATCCCATCTAAACCTCCCCTAGCACAACCTGAGGCTGTTTTCTCTAACCTTATCACTCGATTCTTGGGAGAAGAGACCAACACCCACCTGGCTACAGCATCTTTTTGGGTAGTTGTAGAGAGCAGTAAGTTCTCACCTGAGCCTCCTTTTCTCCAGCTTTACTCAGTTATAAGCTGCCTACTAAAGCCTCTCCACATAAGCCTTGTGCTCCAAACCCTCCACCATCTACCGACACTCCAGTGAGAAGGACTGATGTTATCCTCTCTCTATATATAAACATTTTCATGACAAACGTGGGTAAGTCCAATAAAACATGAGAAATCAACATGCTAAAGTGGAGGCAACTGATCTTTTCAGGCAGAAGCAAGCGACAACTCAGTGATGTTTTGTGGGGCAGCTTGTCCTGTCGCCTCATAAAGCCGGACCAGAAAGAGCTGCGAGGCCCGAGGGGGGTGCGGAAGAAGGAGGGAAACAACTGTCCCTCGGGGTGGGTTTTAGGGGACGCAGCTTCGCCCGCGGGGCAGTGCCGCGCTCGGCCGCCAGGTGGCGGCACCGGCCGCTCGCAGGGCCGGGGGAACGGACCGCTCCCAGTCCCGACCCAAATCCCGGTCCCAATCCCGACCCAAATCCCGCTCCCGATCCCGACCCAAATCCCGCTCCCGATCCCAATCCCGACCCAAATCCCGATCCCGACCCAAATCCCGATCCCGATCCAAATCCTGGTCCCAATCCCGACCCAAATCCCCGTCCCGGCCCCCACAGTCCCAACGGGCCGGCCCGGCACCTCAGCCTGGCACCACACGAGTCCGAATCACGGCAGCAGCAGTGTTTCATGTTATCACAGAATGGCCTGGGTTTGGAAAGGGATGTAAAGGTCATTTCGTTCCAACCCTTCTTGCCACGGGCAAGGGCACCTTCCACCGGAGCGGGCTGCTCAGAGCCCCATCCAACCCGGCCTTGGTCACTTCCAGGGATGGGGCAGCCACAGCTTCTCTGAGCAACCTGTGCCAGTGCCTTGCTATCCTCACAGTAAAGAATGTTTTCATAGTATCTAATGTAAATCTACTCTCTTCCTCTTTGAAGCAATTCCCCCTTGTCCTGTCACTCCATGCTCTCATAAAAATTCCCTCTCCATCTTTCCTGTAAACTCCCTTCAGGTACTAGAAGGCCACAATTAGGTGACCCAAAGCCTTCCCTTTTCCAGGCTGAACAGCCCCAATTCTCCCAGCCTTTCCCCAGAGCAGAGGTGCTCCATCTCTCTGATCACCTTGGCGTCCCTCCTCTGGCCTCACTCCAACAGGTCCATGTCCTTCCTGTGCTGGGGATCCCAGAGCTGGAGGCAGCTGCAGGTGGGATACCAGCAGAGAGGAGCAGAGAGGCAGAACCCCCTCTCTTGCCCTGCTGCCCACACTGCTGGTGAAGCAGCCCAGGGCACGGCTGGCCCTCTGGGCTGCCAGCACACGTTGACAGCTCATAGGAACCCTCTTATCCACCAGCACTCCCAAGTCCTTCTCAAAACGTGAACTGACCTATCAGTTAACTCAATTTTATTCACAACTGTGTGTAAGTAGGCTGAACAACTGAGTCAAGAGAAAATACTTACTTTTAGTAACATAATTTGAGAATAAGTATAACTTAAAGGAGGACCAAGTTACTGAGCTGGCACAGAGTGTCACAACAGTTCCATGAGAACATGAAGTCAAAACAATTGCCCTCCGATTCCCACATGAGGCAATGCCCACTTAGAGCATTCCTGCATCCTCTCATCACAACATATCTTTCGGTTGTCCTGAGGCAACTGTTTGTGGCAGGGTACTCTAAAATAGTTCACTTTCCTTAACACCAAAGAAGGCAAGATTAGCTGCTACAAAGATCTCGACTTCCAAAGTTAGGCCACATCCTGAACTAAGCTAGGCTGGATGTTCCTCCAGCACAGTCCCCACACTCCTTGATTTGGGACAATGGGATAAACCTGTTATTATTAGAGGTATGCAGAATCTCTACATCAGAGAGAACTCCTTCAATCTACTCCAAAGTTTAATTAGTTCAAAAGAGAACAGAGCTTTATATACAAGCCTTAGAATGAGTTGGGACTGTTCCTTCAGAATTAAAAAAATGAAAAATCTTTGTGTTTCAATAGCTTCAATCTGTGTTCCACCTGAGGAACTTGGGGTATTTAATTACCCTACTGATAAGGTATTTCAAGGTGAAAGGTGCACTTCGACTTCAAATCATAACTTTTATACAGACTGAAAATTTGAAACCTGTTGGAACCATTAGAGACCTTCCATAGTATCACCTCCCTCAGAGAGGAAATCCTCTTCAGCTGAAACATTATAGCTAATTTCCCTCAGGAAAAAATTTCCCAAATTAACAAGAAAATGACACCGAGAAAGCAGGAATCTATTGAATCAACAGTGAGTCCTTGAAAGAAATCTGATCACTTCTAACTTCTTATCTGTTCTAAAACAAAGGTCTCATTGCAGAACCAAAATCAAATCCAGTATAAAGGATCATTAGCAACTTTTGATTTTATTAATCCAAATAAATACTGCACTTTAGAGTTAGCAATATATTTTAAGTCCTTCATTTTATTTGTGGGTTTCCAGTCCCTTAAAGGTCCCTTGAGGAATCAATCTAAAAAATCAACTGTGCTATGAAATCATGGGCAGTTCTCTGCTGCTGCCTGATACCACCTGGAATAGTGCATGATGTAACACAAAATGACAGACTAGGCTGTGAGCTAAACACTGGAGATTTCTGCAGCTGCCTAAAAAGCTTTGGAGTCAGGACCGATTTTAGAAACAAGCAAAACAAATACCCAAACCCTTTGGTGCTCACTGAGCAACCTTCCCCCTCAACAGCACCCTGTCCAGTTGCTTCAGCGCAGAGACACCAAGAGCCCCAGGGAGCAGCCAGCCCTGCTCTGAGCCTCTGCAGCCAGGGGAGAGGCAGGGAGGGCAGCAGGGAGCATTACTGCAGGAAAAGGTGGGTACACACTGCTCTTCCCATCCCTCTGGCCTGCATAATCACTGTCTCATGGCTGGACATCTGGTAAAGCAATGAGTGGGCAACACAACTGGCTCTGCACAGCTCATTTATCACAATACCCCCACCAGGCTTTGTAGGGATGTTTAACACAACTGCCCTGCCTCTGCTACAAGTCCACAACTTTGTCATTTTGTTAACATGGATAAAATAGTTATATTATTATTTTCCCTACTCAGAAGTCTTATACCAGCACAGGACAAACTATGTTAAGACTAGTTTTAATTTTGTTTCTTTTTCAAAAAAAAAAAAAAAAAAAAAAAAAAAAAAAAAAGAGAAAAAAATCATAAAAGAGACATGTCTCTTTGTTCCTGATCACATAAAGGCTTATTCCTTTATAGAAATAAGTAGAAGGTTTGAGCCAAAGCAAGGAGTCACATGGAGACTTACCAGGCTAGGCACTAAATCTCATTAAGCTTTCTTTCCTCCTCTGAGCACTCCTCTTGGGTCACAGAAATATCTGGGCCTGAGGATGTAACATTTCCAATTCAGTGCAGAACTGCAGGAAGAAAAAGGAGAGAGTCATGGGCCATTCAGCAGCAAAGGACACATTAGGAGTTACTGCTGGGCCAGTTTTTCTTCCCTCCAACCAAAAGGTCCCCAGAGAGCTCTTAAGAATAATTCCCCCAGCCATTGTGAACTGAGTTAATCTCCCTGTGCATGTTAAATGGTTAAACAAAAATTTGTCCTTTTTTTTTTTTTTTTTTTCCCTGCCTCGT
>JAWWMP010000023.1:15915103-16002189 GCA_035047865.1 Dendrocincla tyrannina
TGAATGGTTGAACAAAAAGTTTTTCTTTTTTTTTTTTTTTTTTTCCCTGCCTTATTAGTTCAGCAAGGATTTCACTTATATCCTTTCTTTGGAATGAAAGAATAAAGGGGCTTTTTGAAGTATGCAGAGGAGTGGTTTTTTTCTGGGATATGCAACATTTGAAAACACAGTGGCCCAGCTTTGCAGAGTAGCCCTTGACTTTGTAGTGTTCATTTTGCCTCACACATTTCATAGTGCCTTTAATGCACTGTTTATACATAATTTGATCAACTGGTTTTGCTGTCTTATTAATTTCACTTTTAAATTCAACTTTTATTTATTGAAATATTTTATGTATTACGTGTTTAGAGGACGGACACTTTTACATGAAATAATGTCACAAACCAATGTTCAACTCAAAGGAAAGGCAAAAAATGTAGCAAATATACACATCAGTAAAATGGGATAGTGCTAAGCTTTCAAAAGCCATGCTAAGTTATTGAACTGCATACTTTACAACATATTAGGCAGATTTATAGGAAATCTTATGTATTGATTAAAAGATCAAAACCAAGTGTTCTACACAATGCTGTCTGCTTTCAATAAGCTTTACACTTTTCTTGGTCTCTTTTCAACTTAGAAATTTGTAACATTCAATAGTTATTTTAAAAATCTACAAAAAACACCTCCTAGTTAGTTATCTGAGGGGAGTAATAAATTACAGTATTTTGTCACAAGAACTGGCAAGCTCCTTGCTTAGAATTCTTGCAAAATTTGTATATTCCTTAAAAATGTATATAATCAGTTGTGCAACATCTTTACTGTCCTGTATGTTCCAAATGCTAAGAACTGCCTTTGTATGTATTTATATATGTTCAGTCAAAGATGATTTCTGTCCTGCCTTTCTTAAGGCTAGAAATTCCACCATTTTAGCTAGGATCTGACTAAGTCCCTGTCTTATATCTCTCTCTTAACTGACTTAGGAATCTTTGTATCAGTCCCTCACTTTGAGCACTGATAGACAATCTATCTAATTGCTGTGTGCTTTTGAAGCCTATCAGTATATAAAATAAGAAAACTATAATAGAATAGCTCCCAATTGATTTGAAACATTTATCACGTCAGCAGTAATCATAGATAAGAAATTCTCTTGTGGATTGTTTCTTTTACCTTACAAAACCTAACTGCCTTCATTTATTGTTCATGTCAGGTATGACAATTTCAACTTATACTATGATCAGTACAGTTTCCAGAGGGTTGGAGATCCCAAATTCTACCCTACAAACCTGAATTATGAAGATGGTGATGAGTAGGTGTACATTTTACCTCCTTCCTATGCATTCTGTAAGATTAACCTCACAGGAACTCTTGCTTCTGCAGGTTTGGTGTTAATGCATCACTAGTGAACAGATAGACCTGTTTTCTGGATATAACAGCCAGAGCAAAGTTAGAGAAATAAGATTTTGCAACTCTTGCACTTGAAAACTCTCAAGTAACTAGTGTTTGGCATTTTTACACTACAAAATCATTCCATGAGCTCCAGGCTACATCCTTTAAGAAAAAATGTACTTGAAAGAGAGAGAGGTGCAGAAAGTCTGCTTGCTATACAAACACATGTTCACCAACACTCTTTGCCGAAATAGTCATATAAGTCATAAGGTTCTGCTCATTAGAACATTTCACAGCTGCCAAGTATTCATGCACAATGATCCTGCTATATTTTAGAAATCAACAAGAAGTGTTATTAAACTTGCTTTGACCTCAGCATGATTTGTTTGTGCACAAAATAACCTTAAGACTTTTAAAATCAACAATGACAATAACTCACTGAACACAGTAAAATGTGCACAGGAAGGACTCAACTGGCAAGTGCTTCTGAAACACACATTAGAGGAATTTGGATTCTGAAAATGCACTGAATGCAAGATATTCCTGCAGAATATCACGGTTTCTCTTTCTTTTTCTTCTTTGAGTCACCAGGAGACTTACTTTTGAAGTGGATGGAGATGTGCAGGAGTTGTACTCAATAACTGGGAGGATATCTGACATGAAAGGGAAGAAGTGTTCTGCTACCCTAAGTAATTCAGCACTAGAAGGAAAAGAATCACTTCATAAAATGCCTTACAGGTGCTGAGAATACAGAATTGTGAGTCACCATACACTGCCTTCAAATTACGTTCATATGATATTATATAATATTGTGCATGATCACCTGTCAGTCAGAGTTAATTATGAGTCAGGTATCTCTTTATGTCATTCATTTGCAGCTCACTTCAGAGCTGACTTTCATTCTCTACTGAAATAAGCCCTCTCAGCAAGACAGTGATTAGAGTGACAAATTGATAGAACAAAATATCTTCAGCCCCTTTATGGGACCTCCTCTAGCATTCATGACAGCTACAGCTAAGTGCAAAATATTTTTTTGGATTCCACTTACTCCTTAGCGGCAAACAAGGAATCTCTTAAATAAGACAGTCCCAGCACGTGTTTACCTATTCAGTTTCAGAAAGTCCCACATTATCCTTCAACAGTCAAAACTTCATTTTCAGTACAAAAATCTGAAATATTAGGAAAAAAACTCAACTAGCAATATGGGAACCAAAAGTTAGTATGCCCAGCAGAGTTCTCTCAATTAAAAAAATAACAGTAAAGGAGAGCTCCTAAAAAGCCTGTCTACCTCTACCATACCTAAAACCAACTTTTCAACATAGAGGAATTATAATAAGAGTCAAAATTATCTTTGCCTCTAATCCAGATGTCCATATAGTCAAGCTACTGAGCTTCATGGCCTCTACTTGAATCAGAAACATGACCTCATTGCACATCTCTCTCTTCAGACAAAAGCACAGTTATCCTTTCCATGTTCAAGGAGGCCCAAGGTCATAAGACAATTCACCTTGGAAATCCAACTGTTGCCAGCTCCTTAGGAACAAGACTCTTCCAAGTTTAGCTTCAGTGCCATCCTAGCTGGCTCAGTCTGTAGACTTACATGGAACAAACAAACATAGGATGTCTCAGCTCTAAGGACACCAGCTGTCCTCAAACATCACAGTTATGGTGATGGAAAAATAGAAAAGACAAGTGAGATTAGTCATCACATGAGATAGGTTACTGCAAGTCTTAAAACACAAGGTCTTGTGTCATGCTAACAACGTTAGGGGATTTCCCCAACCTTGTCCCTTGAGGAGATGTAAAGTAAAACACCCCTCTAACTTTTCACTAAATAAGATGCTCTAAAGGACACTTTTTCTGGCTTTGTCCGTCATTCTAAGTTTGTGTGCTGAGCAGTCAAGTAGAAAAAAATACTTCCCTTTGCTGAGCCAAGTTGTACCTGTCTTACAACTGAACTGTGATGTGTCAACAGTTTGTCAGAACTTGAAAGAAAGATAAATTAATATATCCACTCTCACTACTAAGATTTGGCTGAGGCTGATGGAGGGTTTTTTTAGGCAACAAGTATAATAGGGTAAATTCACAACTGAAATAAAGCCCCCAAAGATAACAGCAGCACACTGTTGCCTCTACTGAGCTATTCACTTCTGCTTCCATTCTCCCTCTGCAGGTTCATCTTTTAGTTGCAAGAGTTAAAAACCTGTCTACTACAATGGAAGTTGTGTCGTCCATTAATGCATTAATCCTGACCACAACTAAATCCTGGTGAAAAGATTGCGCTGTGAAGACACTTGGGCATAAATTATTAGGCAGCTTACAAATAAATAGTAAAGGCATAGCTTTAACATGAATGGGAAGGCAGTGTAGGCACATTCAGGGGGCTGTTTCCTTCCCTGATAATGGCATAAGGGCTGAATGGGCACCTTGATGCTTTTATGTCTATACTCACTATACTTGAAAAAAATTATTGTCCTTACCAAAGGGGAGAAACTAAGTGAGCAGTGGACAGAACTGCTCATGCCAGGTCATTGGAGCTGGATATCCCTCTCACAAATACTGGTGTTCACACAGAGCAATGGACAAGCCTGGCAAGGAAAGCCACACCCTGGCTCTTGTGTTCTCTGCTGCATCTATGACTATTGCTTCCATCAAAGAGAAACACCATTTGATGGAAGAAGTTTCATCTCCCTGAATTCCTAAGCATTACATTAGAAAGCTAAAGGTACAGCATACAACTGCTATTAATCTGGAGGCTTAACTTGTCACTATTCCCTTTAATCACCATTCTGCACCTTGCAGGCCATGGGTCACACCACAGTTCTTTCATCAGAAGATTCCAGAAGCCCCATGTACCTCACCATGTGTTTTCAGACCTCCACGTCTGTCCTACCTAAACAGAAATTTAAAACTCTTCTTAGAAACCAGTAATATCAGACACTCACTGTAAGAGAAGTCACAGTAGTCGTTTAAGGTTTTCATGTATAGAATACTCCCACTGACATCCTGAAGAATGTGGGGAGGTTCAAACCAAAAGGATCTGACCACGTCTCAGACTAAACCAGCAATGCATATCTTCTCCTACCCACACCATACTCCTAAATCTCAATCTGTTGCAAAATAGATTCCTTTCCATCTGCAAGCAAAGCTCACTATTCTGTGTTACCATTCGCCAATAGAAAGTCAGAAATCGCTAGTGGCAAAACTTGAAATCCTTTCAGAGAAAACTGTAACATTCCTATAGAAACATCTAGGAATGCATGTCTCTTCTGATCATTCCACTGACACTATCCCCAGACTTTCACTTCAATCACTTCATCCTTTCTCAGGTACTAACTTGTACTGCTCAGCAAAACTGCTGATAATATTTTCAGATCTATATGCAGGGTTACTGGGGCCTGGGAAAGTGCTAGTCAGGAAATTATGTAAGAAATTAGGTTTATTTTGTTACTGCAATTCTGGCAGTGCTCCAGATCTTTATGGCACTGGTTGCATTTGATTATCAACAAAGAAAACAGAGATCTTCTTATCATGACTGTAATGAATTCCATTATTCAGGTACAGAATACATAATTTGCAACAATATAGGCCAAAAACCAAGGTGCCTTGGTAATCGGAATGACACAAAGCAAACCATCCTTTTCTTAATGTAATTATGGATTTTTCCACTCATCTTCTTTAAAACCGCTCCTTTCCTTGTATGTTGTTTATTCAAACATGCTTTTATTCAAAACAACACTTACATGAGCAGTATGGAACCTGTTGAGTCCAACTTAAAAAAAAAAAAAGGCAATTTTAAAATAACTTCATATTTTTGTATCTCCTCCCTACTACCCAAGAAGAACAATCTGCTTTTAAAAGACCCTTACCAGTTGTGACTGCTAGTTAGAGACTCATTTAGTTCCTTTTCTTTATGGGTAGAACTGTTCACTTTCCAGGGCCATTTACCAGTTTCTCCCTAATATGACACTCTATATTATTTTCTTTACTAAAAGAAGTGGAGTGGTTTGGGGTGTTACAGGCCACTAACACTGAAATCTGCCCTGGTGGAATTGCTTCTGAATACTTCTGTAATAAGTCATTGTAAATTTGACAATGGAACACACTGCCAAAGGGGTGAAAGCTGTTCAAACCCTGAGATTTTATTCTAAGCACATTACTAAAATCACAGGCTGCTTCCTGCTTTTTGTGTAGATAAAAAGCCCATGAATATTCGTGGGGAGCGGGGGAAATAAGAGGCATTCACTTTACTTGCTTTTTCACAACCCAGACTTACATTCAGTCACTTTCACCTCTGAGACAAAGTCTTGCACCATGAAAGAGAATTCCAGGTCATTCATTTAAAGGTAATTCCATTTGCTCACTTCAATAACGGGAGCACAGGAAGAAGTTACAGCTGGGTAGTGAAGTGTAAGACACAAATGCTCAAAATTCAGCCAAGAAACCAGTAACCTCTGCTTTGCTACCACCACTGCTTTTGTTCTGCCAATGCTACTGAAGAACCAAGCTCTGGGTTAACAATGGGGCACAGGCTACTCACGCCTGGCTACTCTTCCACTGCCAAAGGAAGGTGGTCTGTGCTTTTTGCTTCAAAACTCAAAAGGAGATACTTCCCAATACGCAGTAAAACATTAAAAAAAAAAAAAGAAAAAAGAATAAAATGTCTTCAAAAGTGACTGTGGGAAATGGACAACACAGGAACACTCAATGCTTCACTATATTGCAAAAGGAGAAAGAAAGATCTTAAAAACAAGTAAGACTTGTTGCATCAATAATTTTAAAAAGAATTATGATTCTATATTTAGAAAAGAAGTCAGACACTGCATTTCACAACCATATGTGGAAAACATTAAAGAGAAAACCGGATGGGGTTGCCAAGTCAGAACAGGGCCAAGAATTGCCTTTTTTTTTTTTAATAAACTCACCCCAAAACACTGATGAGGGGTGGGGAAGTTTCACACAGCTCTCCTTTGCAACTAGTGCTAAAGTAAATTTGACTAGCAACATGCAAAACTAGCAGCTCTGAACTGCTACATAGTCTGAATTACTCTGACAGCACCAGAACTACTTGTGCAATTTGGGGGCAGTTTGCACAGTTACTGCCCATTTTCGGCTGCCTTGTGAAGAAATAGGAAATTTCAGTCTTAGACTTCCCTTGGGAGTGCATGAGAGGATTTCCACAGTCAATAAGCAGTGCACGTTAGCCATAATTTTACTGCAAACAGTAGAAAATCTGTGAGTAAATTGCCAACACAGAAAAAAATGAATGGCCTGAACATGCATTGCTACTGCTTTCTTCTGACTGTGTGTACCAAGGTTAGCAAAGAGGGTCTTGCTCATAGTCCTCAAAAATATTACTGCATTATCAGTCTCTAACTTTTTGAGAAAAAGTAACACTCTGTGAGAATTTGTACAACTTAAAAAGACAAACATTCTTTCTTTGAGGCCATCCAGTTCTGCCAAAAGGCACATGGTTGTGTTTGCCCTTCCAGAGCACCATTTCAATATTGTCAGAACGCTAGGATGAGACAGGCAAAGAGAAATCTGACAACCAGATGCTACAAACAGCACTGTGTTCAATCAGATCATTGTATTGTTATCTTATCATTGCTTTTCCCTGGCATTTTCAGTCTGAATAGTATAATTTCAGTTGCATATTTTCAATCAGCATTACAATACAGTGCTTATCTACAGAACTCCAAAACTAAACGAATCGCAGGATTGGGGAGGAAAGGAGGCAAACCATTTCTTTGTAAGATTAAAAACACCTTAGGATTTTTATTTGTAAGATCCACCTTGCAATTCCTAAACGCTTTTCATCCCAGTGTTTCCCAGATACTTTGTCCTTCACACGACTGGTTTTGTCTCTAGGGAAAACACAGTATTTCCACTGTTCAAGCATTACAACTCGGAGGGAGAGAAGAAGAAAAAGCATATTTAAACTAAGTGAACCTGAAAGTTGCATATACAGACTAAAATAATTCAGAGACCTTAAGAGTAAATGTCCTCCTCCTCAAAACCAAAAATCACATAGAGGTTTTAAGAGCTACAGCTTATCTGCTGTCTTCCTTTCCATCACCAACAGAGCATGCTGGCTCCTTAAAAGGGTGTCTCTGTGATTCTTCCCTTCTCCAAGACAAAATATGAGAGGGGTCAAATGACTCATTATGGATCGATACCTCACAGGACCCACTAACGCTGCATCCCTGAGCAAAGAGAGCACATGTAGAATTCCTCACAATACTCCCATGGGAAGATCTGTACTGGAGGAATCAAGTGAATCAATTGGGGAACACACTGAAACCTGGCACTCTGGGAAATAGATTGGAAAGGCTTAGACTCTGGAAGGACAAAATGCCTAGGTTTATTTTACTAATTTGCCTTATCAGCAAAACAACATTCACAACTTGTCTGCAAATAAAAGCAGTTCTGGCACCAAGGCCCACTCCCACTACCTGGAGTGGGGGTGTTGTGACTTAGTGGTCTGTGCTCATACACCGTTGAAGAAATGGGGAACAAACTTGCACAGGTCAGAATCCCAAGAAGATTTCACTACTAATATCTTGATACTCTCCTCAAAATCTGACAGGCTGGTCACATTGCAAAAATGACAGCTGTCTCACTGACTCATTTTGAGGCTAACTACCCATGCAGTGACTCTTCAGCTCTTTTCTGTCACATTATAAAACTGCAAGTATTACATATCTTGTGTGTGCCTGCACAGAGAAAAGCACCTCCATTTACTTTAGACACATCAATACAGGATGTACTCCAAATGAGTCCTTACTTCACCTCCTGAAGGCACTGGCTTTAGCAGATTACACAGCATGTTCCTACACTGACATAAACGTAGCATTTATCTGGATACTGGCTTTAATTTTAGTCTCTTTTGCTTGCCAGCTGTTATTCCAAAAGACAGATAATGTAAATAACTAACAGGCAATACATTCTTCCAGCTGCTAGTGCTGTAAACTAATTTCTCAGATGTTATCCCACAATTAGATTTAATCCTGATTATTAAGCACTTGATAATAATGTGTGGCAAAATACAGACAACTGTAACAGAACAAACGGTGTCCAGGAAATGCTGATTTTTATCTGACTGGCTTTCTGCCTGTGTTTTCATCACGAATTTTTTGCATGTAGACAGTAGTTTCCTGGCCCTTCTTGCTGCACTTCAATCACATCTCTGTTAATAGTGATGTGTTTTCATTAGCAATGGGGCATCAGTAGCTTCTGTCACAAGCCAAGTGACATTGAGGTGTGCAGTGCTGCTCAGGAATGGGTGTTTCCCTCTTACAGCAAACCAGGCTGTTCTATCCCAAAACTGTTCACACTAGCAGGGCAGAGCAGAGAGACAGCAGTGCACTCAGATCATCTCATTCCATGGACAAGGGGCACTTTTATGAGTCCCCACGTACTGCAGAGATGGGATCGACCAGGTTTTGTTTTTCACACTCAGTTGTCAGAACAGGTGGACCCTTCCCTGAGGCTTCCTCAGCCCTGGGAGCTACAGGAAAGTCCCCTGTCACTGGTCATGATGGAAGAGAAGTTATTTTAGCCCTTGCAAGAGCCAATCATTTAATTTAGGCTTCTGAGCAGGGTTGGATACCAGTGATGTTGCTGGTACAGACACAAACTCGGCCATGGCTGGAAAAACAAGCCTTCCACAAATGTTTCATCAGGCACTCTGCAAGGATCTGCATTTCATCATCACTTGCAGTGAATCCAAGTTATTGAAGACTCGCTATTTAGCAAAGGGATCAGTTCACAATTAAAATTACACTTCTAAAATAGGAGTTGAAAATCAGCATGCCTTTAAGGTTTTTTAAGCCCGAGTACCCAGAAATTGTATTATAAATGGACTAGAGCATGTACTAGTAACTTACATAATTAACAAAAATACAAAGTTCTGTAAAAAATGTAAAACTGCAGCCCCATATACTGTCTCAGACTTTGTCCAGTCACCCAAGTAATCACACCCACCCTAGTTCTGGACTTCAACTTTAAAAGCATTAAACTGATTCTAATCTAGTGCCATACTATGTTGACTTTATCAAGAGCATAATTAGGCTATGGCTACTTGAAACCTTCACCAAAAACTCTCCCAGTTCATTTTAATCTCACTATTGATACAGTGACAAAGCCAAAATTATCTGGAACTCTGTAAGAGCTAAGTGTTATGGATAGAGGAGATTTTAAGAGCTGAAGGCACTCAATACTTGGCTGCAATTCCTGGAAAAGCTTCAGGAAGCTCTTTCCCTAACAGCATTAAATCAGTAGTATCATAACTGTTTAGTTATTAAGCTGATTTTTCAGTACCTGCAGAAGCTTTGAATGTCTGGAAAATGCTTTTCATGAAACTGAACTACCAATTCCGACTATTAAAAGGTTACCAGATTACATTTTTCTTATTTTTCTCTATATGACCTTTACAGTGTAAAAAACCAAAACCACAAAACCCAAACAAAACCAAACCAACCCCCCCCGCCTCCCAGAAACAAAACCAGGGAAAAAAGGACTCACGCCCATCCCTCAGTGAAAAGCAGCTATTGCTCAAACACTGAGAGGAACAAAAATCTCCTTCCATGAAGCAAAGAGCTGTACCTTAAGGCTGGAAAAGCAGATGATACTTGCGTGTGATAAATCTCAATGTGATTTCAAACATGTTCTCATTAATCAAATTGCACAATTAAGAGTGTTTTAAGTGTCTCTAACAATTAAGTCCCTTTACCATGGCCTCATAAGGTGGCTCATTTTAACCTGTGACTGGATACTAGCTTGTCTGTACTGATAATCCAGTTATGTTTTGGGAATTACTGTGTGCCAGTTGAGTAGATTAAGAGATGAACAGAGAATTAGGTGCCACTCACCACAGCTATACCTTTGTAAGCTTCTGTGTGTGCCACAGGCTTTGCTAGAACAGACTGCACAGGATAATTCTGAAGATACAGAGCATTCATTTGCTGTTTAGGTTGATCTGTGTATAAGCAAGGCAGGAATTTAAGGCAGAGGTATTACACTGTCTTTGATTAAAGAGAAACAAGCTGGCCTAGTAAAAACACACACAAGGCCATTTTCAAAATTTTGTCCCACTTCTGTCATCCCTGGAACAACTGAAATAAGCCACATCATCAGGAAATTAATTTTTTTCCCTACTGTGACTACACAGACTAAGCCATGTTTGTGTTGGGGGTATTGTGGGTACCTTTACCAGACAGAACTCTACTGTCATTGCTTAAGAGGACATTAAAACAAAAGCAGCAAGAGGATGTGATCCCCTGATTGAGGGACTGGTGCATCTCCCTTGGGAGGAAAGACTGAGGAACTTGGACCTGTTCAGCCTCGGGAAGAGATGACTGAGAGGGGACCCCATCACTATACAGAAGTATCTGCAGGGAGGTGTCAGGGGATGGACCAGGCTCTGCTTGGTGGGGCTGAGCAACAGGACAAGAGAGAATGGGCAGAAAGTTCCATCTAAACGTGAGCAAGAACTTTCTCGTGCAGTGAAGGAGCACTGGAACAGCTTGCTCAGAGGTGGAGTCTCCCTCACTGGGGACATTCCAGCCCTGTCCAGACACAACCCTGTGCCATGTGCTGTGGAATGACCCTGCTTGGGCAGGGAGGTTGGACCCACTGGGGTCCCAGCCTTACCCTTGCTGTGACTCTGTGACCCATGCACACTACAAGGCTACCAAACATTGCATTTGCAGTTTTTACAATTAAATAAACCATAGGTAAATGCCTAGACTAATACTCCAACTTTACATTTCTATCTCATAATAAAAATCACAAATGCTCTGCCAAATTTATAGTGGGAAAATTATATGCATTAACTGTCTTTAAAAAAGACATACTTTTTGTGGCAGGACAGATATTTGCAGCTAATTTGCTTCACATCACTCCACATTTTTCAGAGATCTCTCCTGAGTATTTTAAGAGTGATTCAGCAGTAATCCCAAAACAATTCTCAGAAATTCTTTACCATGTATGGACCTAGAAACTTCCCTCCCCTTCTTTTGGCGCATGCTCTGCAACTTACCAGATGAGTATTAGATTTCTGATGCAACTTGATAAATGGACTGTGTTCTAGGTTTGCAAATGATGGGTTATTTCAGTTTGGGTTTGGTCATTCACCATTCAAGAGGAAATATTACTGTTTGGAAGGTTGCAAGTCAAGACAGCAGGCCCAGTTCCCAGTAGAGTTCAAGATCTGACTTCAAGTAGTCATCCATAATTTAAATACCTTGTTTTCCATTGTATACAAAATGCTTCAAGAAGATAATACAGTACAGAACAAAACATGCTGCATACATACTCAAAAATAAACTACGTAGTAATAAAAACCTCTGAGACTCACTGTGAAATAGCAAGAACTGAGTTATTGTGTTCTATAAAAAATTCATAAACTTGCATGGGAACAGAAAGAATTGCTACTGAAATGAAAGCTCAGGGCACACAGCTCTTAAATCTTCACTGATGAATGAATATAAGATACAATTTCTTTCTAGGAAAATTGTAAAATGCCTGATTGCTAAACAATGAATTAGTAAATTCCCAATTATTTCATACATTGCTATTGGATAGTTTATTGTAGGATGACACAGAACCTATTTGTTACAAACCTCCAGTCCTGATATTTCGACAATGTATGTAAAAACTGACTGCATTAAGTTAGTTATATAAAAATTGTATTTTAATAAAGAGTCTAATACAGATTTAAAAACCAAAACAAACAAAAACCCCCTCCAAGTTGTCATTACTAGAGTCAGGAGACTGATATTTGAAGCTCAAACCATTGAAAATTGTGCTTGGTTTTGTGAAAGGAACACTCCTGCCTGTTCACTACCTGGGTGCTGGTATTTCTTCTAGAGACCTGTATGGGTTAATGCCTGGAGCAACAATTCTGTAGGCAACAGTTACAGGGTTTAGTGGCAGTAACCCACACACGATACAAAACAAGAAAAAATAACCTATTTCTCTGGGTCACTGACTGCCCAGATCCACACAGAGGGAGCAAATTAACAGATGGCCTTAAGGACCTTAAGAATCAATAAAAGACATGAACCACAAATACTATTAAAAGCTTGATTTTGGGACTGGGCATTGATTTTTGTTGTCAAACTGCATTACTGCTGCAGGCACAAGATTCACTGCAGAATTCTGATCTGTATTGATTTTGTTGAACAGCAATCAAAAGTTCAGTATTTAATGTCATGGAGCTCAAACTGAAATTCCTGCTTACAGCACAGAGGTTTTAATCAAGTCTTCCCATTACATATTCTCATTTACTCTGTGTAACTGCCTTGCATAAAACCATAAAAGAATGAAAATGTCATTTTGTTATCATTAATACTCCATGAAATTCTCTTTACTCGTTAATTTAGTAACATTTCTAGACCTTCAGTGTGCAAAGCTTTAGAAGCATCTAAAAATTCTGTCACAGATTTTCTCTGTGACGCCTGATCTTTGCCACTTGGAATCACACAACTCTAAAGAAACACAAATTGAAGTGTTGGAAGAATAATTCCCTCAGTTACACAGCACTCTGACAGTCAACTTGACGTTATTGCATGGGGTCCAATTAAGATCCCTTTGCCATCTAGAATTTAAATGACCACTGCTGATCACAGCTACAGCATTGAAGATAATAAACCCTCTCTCCAATACAAATGAAATATAGTTTATCTTTGAGAAAGACGGTGAAATAGCCAAAATTAATCTACCACAAAGCTGAAAATTGCTAACAGTTACAGACTTTGCTGTATATAAACTCTTCAGGCTGTGCATGAATACTCTTGTACATGTAATTAAGTGAACAGAAATTAATTCTGTTTTCACCTTTGCAACCACTTCACAATGATGACTCTTGATGATTTGTTACTGCCATAGGAGCAAAGTAATGAAAACCTGAACCACTGCTCATATACTTTCTGAATCCACTGCAAAAGTAAAGAGAGATGTAAAGTGTAATTGTGTGAAGGGTAGATTTTGAGGAGACATTTCAGTAATTAACAATTACAGTTGATAATATGAAACAGAAGGAACTATTAAAAGCCATTTGTGTGAAAAGCAAGCTGGAGAATGGTTAAAATATAAACAAGATATTAAATTATTCCTCACAAATAATATGAAGCAAAATATGATGAATCATGACATACTTGAAATGTTAAAAGGAAGGAAAGCAAAGGGACTAATTAAGGCTTGGGTGCAATAGATGGTGGTTACGAGCATATGAAGTGACAGCACAGGCAGAAAGAAATTACAATCACAGCCAAAAGTCAGTACTACAACAGGAAAGCAACTCCCTTGATGTAAAGTGAAAAGGATGAATATTAGTCAGCTAGAGCAGGGCTAAATAACTTTTCACACCTTCCTATTAAAAGGGAAACTGGGATCACTTGACGTAAAAAGGCTGCTGATAAAAGACAACAAGTGGACTTTGGGTAGCTCTCAGATTAGCCAGTCAATGTTAGCAGAGAGATCTGACAGGAAGAGCTTCGGTGGTCTAGAAGTAAAAAATAGTTCTGGGGGGAAATACTGAAGTATGACTAAAAAAGAAAATTGGAACAAATGATCACATAAAAAGAAGGAAAGAATGGCCTTGTCCATTGAGTCTGCAACATCTGAAGAATTAAAAATGTGAAAAATAAACAAGCAGCTTTCTGACAAAACTAAACACTTTATGATGCTAAAAAAGGAAACAAACTAAAGCACATGTAGCACGTTTTGTATCTAAAAATTTGAACCTGTTTTCTAACACTGTTGAAATTGTTCTGCTCTTTCTCCTCTGAGAAGAATGTTCTGTACACTGTGTGTCAGGAAGCAGTTTCTGAAATTGTAGGTGGTGATATACAGCAAGACAGAGTGAGCTTCTGAAAAGAAATGATAATTGGCCACTGTGCTGAGGCAAACTCCTACCCGGTGCAGAGCTTATCATCCCCACAAACAAAGTTTCAAATTTTAACAAAAGACACATTCACGGTTGCTTTGCTGTGCTGTCAATGGAGTTAAAGCAGGAAAAACTTCTACCAAGAAGTGATGTCTGCAACATGCAAAAGAAATCACATTTCTGGGAAACAAAACAACAGGGGGAGAAAATTAAAACAAAGACGAGAAGGAAATGCAAGAAGTAGAAAAAGCTGTCAGTGAATTCCTGCCAATAACCTTAAGAAGCTTCAATTAGCTGATCATGAGCATTGCCTGAGCTACTCCAGCCAATAAACAATCAATAGCACAGGTGTTTAGTTGCACTTTGTCGGTTTCCTATCCAAGACACTTTGTCAAAATCCTTGATGAAGCAGCATTGCAGTGACAACTGCAGGAGACACAGGTATCAATGCTTCACACCACAAGGACTCCTTGGATGACACTGAGAATAACCACAGTGGATGATTTGGGTTATCGGTCCATTTAGTGATAAATAGTAATAAACATCTCTTTACAGCTACATTGCTTTCTTGCTCAAGTCAAGTCACAATGGACAACTGTAAAACACAGAAAAGCTCAACTATGTAAAACATGCAAGCCTGTGATTTTAAAGAAGAAAATACATGAAACAGTATGAATGCCCTCCCCTGCTGCTGTAAGGGTTCTCTGCTTAAATACTGGATTATAAGTGCATCTAAATACATAGCTAAAGTGCATGCTCTATCCCCACAACCCTCACTCAAGAAAGGTTTCAAGTTAAACTGCTACAAAGACAAAAATAATCATTCAGCTCACACCTTACAAGGTTGGAATGGCAGCTAACTTCCTTCATTTGTAATGTGGCATTATCTTCTGGAGGCAGACTGGGATCCTCTGAAGGGCAGCAATTTTAAGTTAACACTCATTTGTATGCTCCTTTGCCACAGCCTGAGCTACCAGTGGAGGGATTGAGAGACTGCAGATTCCAGTGTGTCACTGAAAGGAGCTTTTTCATGCAAACCATCAAGATCAGGCTCCAGAGTTGGTCAGCTGGGGCAGTCCAGGACTTAGCACAGGCCAAGAGGATTTTAGGGGTGAGAAATAGTACCAATATGATCACATGCCACACCAACATTCATTAGAAATGTATTACAGAAGCCCAACACTATCAGTTTTGTAATTCCCATCAGCATGAGCTGGACTTTGCTAATGTGTGGTCCTCCCCACACTTCATATTTTAGATCACTGAAACAAACGTGAAACACTTTGCAGCTCAAGCACATGGAGCCAAGTGATTATTTTAATGGGAAAAACACCACCTTGGGTCCACCAAGCTGTTCAACAGTGCTAAATGTTTATATAGGTAATGAAGCATGAATACAACACTGCCCTGTGCCCCTCATGTCACTAAGCAGCTCATAAAGGGAATCTAATCCAATGTGCTAAGGGGATGAGCAAAACCAACCTGAAAGTACCAGGGAAAACCCAAAGCTGCACGATTGCTCAAACTTCATAGAAGAATGACTAGTTCTTAGAAGAGGTTAATTAAAGAGATTTTGGCAGATGATCAAGTATGATACATTCACAAAGGATGGAAAAAAGTCATCTGACTGATAGAGATAAGAGGAAAGCAACACCTCCTTTTAAAAATATTTAACTGCTCATATGATCAGCAAAAAAACCCATCAAAATTTGGCTGCTCTTTCAGACGCATTCCACTTCCTTTCATCTTGAATGAGCTCTCCTCAGGCTCCCATGGAAAAGCAGCTTTTTATTGTACAGGAATAAAAACAAACTGTGAAGCTAATATAAAATCCAGCTCCTTTTAAAATCCCAAAACAAGATCTATTCCCTTCCTCCACCCACTGAACCTCACCAGGCAAGAACTAAGTAGTATTGGGTGACATCAAACTTGGAGAATGGCCTTTTCAGGTGGGAACACCTTTGCTCTGACTTCTCAGAACCATGTTACAAGATTCCTTTAGGAAAATGAGAGGGTGATGGATTAAAATAATAAAAACTCAGCTTCTTGCAGCCAAACTGAAAGATGCTCAAAAGTTAATTTGGAGACTTTGCACCTGAGTCACAAGCAAACTGGGACTTTGCTTTGTTTCATAGCACCTGTGCTGCTGTACAGGTTAAATTAGTCTGGCTGTTATTTTATACAATTGTGCTTTATAAATGAAAACCTGGATTTGGAACACACAAGATCTGACTGATTCTACTACAAACAAAAACTAAAATTACCTAAACCAGCATCCATATTCTCCTTAAAAAAAAGGCACAAACCAGACAATATTACTCAACACCATTTGCTGCCTATCACTACTCTCTGCAGAGACTTCTCTATTCTTTCAGTCATCCACTTCTACAAGAGGACAACACACTACTCCCTATCCTTTAGTTTTTCTAAAACAACAGCAGCAACAACAAAACACACAGCCCAAATCATCAGAGGTGTGGCAGTGCAGCCCTGAGGAAAAATCCATGTCAGCAAGCAAGAATCAGACATAATTTTTGGCTAGGAAAAAGGTGCCAAAGCATCCCTTACACAAAGAGCCAGACTCTCAGATGCTGCTGTGCCTCCATTTGACAGTGGACCAGAGAGGAGGGTGCTCCATCATCACTGATATTTATTTCCAGTCGTGGGAGTGAAATGATAACTGACACCTGGTGGGAAATGAAGGCCAGAAAGTCTCATTGCCCACCTGTGCTCATATTTACATCATGCTAAAAATGCTGAAGGACATGACAGCCTTGTCCACATTCCTCATATAATCCCCCAAATCCTGCAGTCAGCAAGGACAAGCTTGCTGAGAAATTAATTCGATAAAGTCAAATGCCTTTCCAAGCATGGACGTTGCCATATGGTTTTCTATGTGATATATTTACAGCTCAAATTTTCACCTGATGTGCTTGAAGACAAAGAAGAATAAATACATGCATTTTTTCACTGATGGATTCTGTCACTATTAGCAATATTATTGTCCCAGAAAAGTAACTGTTACCCTCTTATATACACTTTTGGAAATTAATTTCTAAACTGACAACAAAAAATCTGACTCCAGCTCAGGCTGCCCATGAAACATTTCCTGTCAGGGAAACGCAGGGAAGCATCACTGCTCTGACTGGTCTTTGTATGGCACAGCAAGAGTCTGGATTTGTCACTCACTGCTGAGGACCTTTTCCGGCACCTCAGGGCTCTGCAGTCTGTGCAGAGCATTGGCAAATCACAGCACCCTTTGTTAAACCACAGTAACATCTTAGACCTCATTTACCATTGCTTTACGTACATCTAAATGACAATAAATTGTCTATCACCTGAAAAACAGATTCTAGAGTGAGTTAAAACAGAGGAAGGAAGAACTCTGAAAAGCATTAGGAAGGAATGAAGACACAAAGGTCTTCTTGGCTTTCAAGAGGCAAGGAGGACATCGGGAGGGAATGAAAACACAAGGTGGGAAGAAAAAACAATGCTGGGGATGCTCAGTGGTGAAAAGCAGGTATTGGATATGCATTGTACTTTATACTGAAGGAGCATTTAAAGCTGTGTTTGCTCTGTGAAAACATAAAAGACACCTAAGAGATAGATTCACAGCTAATTTAAACAATTATCATTAACACAGATGCTGAAATAAACTGCTAAATATGTAAAGCTGGTATTAATGTAGAAAACATTAACCTCATCCCTAAGACTCACAGCAGGTGATTTTGTGAAGGCTGAAGCAGGAGTACTTCACTTTGTCTAATGTCAGCTGCAGCCCTCGAAAATTCTTCTCCTATCATCGTGGTTTGCTGTGGGAGGATGTGGGGGCTGTAATTGTCCCACTGAGGCTTTTTGATGGATGATTGTATTTCAGATATCTGGACCTGTGATTCTGTAAGCCTTACTTTGACTTATCATTACATTAAAAATAAAACAGAGCACTCAGAACACTGTGGAAAAAAAAATTGTGAAAATACCTGGTCCCACAAAGATGCACTGCAACGAAACAAAAACCCCCCAACAAAATCCCCCAAACAAACAAAAAAAATGGGTTTTAATTTCTTCTAATACTAATTAAGTACTGTGAATTTTACAGACATCTTGGTTTCAGGGCCACTTGCTATGAAAATTAAGTGGAAAAGTCAGTAGATTCTCTATGACAGGAGGAGTCCAGGAAGTTTGTTTCCTACATCACCTTTCTTAGATGGCTTTCTCTAAAGTAACTGAAAAAGGAACTGCGCCGAGACAGTCACCCCAGCTCTTTGCCAGAGGTGACAAACAAAGCAGCAAAGACAGACACACACCTGTGTCCCAGTCACACTGTGCAAAGCCTGGTACACAAACAGAAATGGGGTTGTTTTCATCCAAAGCTTTCAGTGGGTTGGTCAATATCTGGTGAGGAGCAGAGCTCAGTTGCAAAATCTTAGACAAATATATCTACTACAACTCTTCTCTCTCAGCCCTTGGTCTAACCTGATCACCTAGGTGATGAGCAGCAGGCCCACAACAACATTCCAACCTTTAATTTAAGTCTTAGTGTCAAAATCTGTGGCATTTGTTGTTCTTAAATTGCATTTAACCACAATAAATGGAAAAAACCCCTCCAACCAACAAGCTAACTTCCCAAACCACAGGACCAGAAACTATTTTGCTAATATTGTTAACTCCATAGGTATCAATAAATTTACTTCTTATTTTCAAGTAAAATCAGTCCCAAGCTATTTAAAGTTGACATGATGTGCACAGCTGAGCACTCTGTGAGACAGACAGAGACCCCAAAATGGTAATTAAGGAGAGAAATCTTACTTGCAGAGCTGTCCTATTGCAGGTCTTCTCCTTCAGTAACATTATGGAGCACACTGAATACTTACTGTTTACACACAAAACTTTCTACATTAAATGCTGAAGTCGCAGATCCACCCACTTACCATATGTAATTTGTAGCACACAAATGCCAAACCACTTAAGGTGCTGCTGTTTTTCAGCAAGTGACATTTTCATGGCATCCCCAGAAGAGCACAAAGATCTGTCTACCAGAGCTCGGTGGGTATCATTTACCAGATGAGAAAACAGCAATGGTTTGCTCCCAGAGATTGCACTGTTCTCCCTGGGACTGGGATGTGTGACACTGTGGTGACACAGGAAAATGTGCTGGTTTGTGAGAGTATTCAAAACACACACAGCTGTACTTTAAGGTTTCAAATCCTTGTATTATGCACTATATATAAAGGTGATATGAATATTCTTAAAATCTAGGCCTACATCTTAAAGCCAACTCCTCTGGCTGTTTATCTTTACAGACACTGCCATTACAAAACTAAACCAGACAGCTCTGGATACAAATTCGTAGCAGTGACCCACATGTACACTGAGTTACTGTTCTGGTTTATTTTGTTCCCACTGTTTGTTGAGCATCAAGTAGCTATTTGATGATGTTACACATGTCCTACATATGTGCTCCACATTAAATTTGTACCCAAAAAAACCCAATAATTTTTTTAGATTAAACTTTGGAAGAGGAAATGAAGTTGCATTCTTGGCCTGCTTCAATATAAGACTTGTCCTTTTTTGAAATATTCATAAAGCAGTCAGTTAGCTCAAGATAATGCCATATGTTCAAAGTGAAAAAACACTTCTTCCCCAAGGAGGCAATGTTAGGGCTGGAGAGGGAGGAAATATTTGAGTCCCTGCCAGCCTCTGAACTCCCAGAACAGTGTTGATTGTGGTTTGGAGAACTGAGCTCAGCAACAGAGCAGCTTTTTATTTTTCTTCACTTGTTCACAGTTTCCCAACTTTTCAATTCACCTCAAGTTATATATATATAAAAAAATTTTAGCCTTCCCATCTTTCACAGTCTGGTTACACCTTTTGCCCCAGCAGAAGTAGCATATGAGTGATATTCAGAGTTTTAACATTTAGTTTGTAGCATTAGCTTGAGTATCAGAGCCCACGAGCACTTACACCTAATGAATGAGGTAAGTTTCTTGTTTATAATTCGAGTCTTTAAAACATTCACATTTATATCTGCCATGAATTTAGGAGTCCCAGATAGAAGCCTTTAAACTTCTTTAAACCTCCAGCCCAATACTGTGATCCATAAAACTCATCCAAAATTTCTGTTACCTTCCATTGGTATTCTGAAATATGAGTTCCAGTCACTGCACATACTTGAGGGGTGTGGAATTGACTGCATGGCTTTAAGTCAGTTATAAGTGTGACTTCTTTTATCCTAAGGATAGAATATAAATCATAAATAGATGCTCTGGTATTGTACAAAGCCCCTAACCCTGGTGGCAGGTTTGGGTTGCCAACATGGACCTTGAGAACTTAGTTCATGATCCAAGAACACCATGCACAAAATTAACTCTGGGCACACAGGAGGCTACACTAGTCTGCACTTTCCCCCATGGCAGACTGAAACTGCTCCGTTCACAGAGCATGCAGTTGAAACCAACAGGTAATACTTTCACCTAGAATACAGTACATTTACATAACCAAACTAACACTCTCATTTGTAAGGTACCTGTAATGGTGTCATTTTTTGAGTACTCTCAATACATCCATCAAGCCTGGGATCTTGACCTTCATCCTGCTTAGGAACAAACACATCATACCTTTTCAGTCATGATTGGCAGCCTTTGCACAGGCCTCTGAACTGAACAGCATGACTCCATCTGACAAAATCTAAATGCTCAGCACAGCTGATTATATCATACTGTTCTAGAGTTACTCATCCTACCCCATAAAGCTTCTGCTTCCAGCTAAAAGCACATTTCTTATTAATTTTTCCAAGACAGCTCCTGGGAAAAAAACAACCCTTTTTTTCTGTTGAGATTTTTAAATGAAAAAAGCCACCAAGCAACAAATCCAAGACAGGAGATACACATTTGACAGTGTCAAGATATAAATGTAATTTTTACTTTCTAATTCAGGGTAGGGTAGAAAAACCCCTTAAATGCTATAAAACAGCTTTTGTGAGCACTTTGGGTTTTTAAATGTCTTTTTGGCACCCCTTATTTGGTGGCATTCCGTAAAAACCAGTAGTGCATTAAATTAGCATGTCAGAAAACAAAAAATGGCAAAAACTGTGGATTGGAATCTATTACCAATAAAGATCATTGGTGTTCAGATACTCTTGGCAGTGTCACTAGGATAAATGCCCTGTCACATATCCATAAACCATTATGAGCTGTGAAAGTAAGGAGACAACTACAGAATTACATCTCTGCTTGCCTGGCCCTAAGGATGCTGCTGGCATCTGGGTTTGACCTGAGCCTTGAGCCCTGAGAAATCCCTTCAGAACCTTGATTTGCCTTCTCTTCAGCTCCTTTTGGAGTTGTTTTGGTGTCCATGAAAATGCACCAAAATCTTACATTTACTGTTCAAAGTTCTTGAAGATTCTGAAAACAGCCTTCCCTCTCTACTGCTTGATGGTCTCTGCAGATACAGCCACACTGGAGACCGGGTGAAAAACAGCTCTGAGGCTCACCAGAACCCTCACCTGTATCTCTGCTTTGCCCACAGAAAACATTTTCTTTTCCCCTCCCCTGTGTTATGGGGAGAACGTCAAAGGGCATTGTGATAAACAAGTGTGGGTGGGAGCCTGGGGCTCTCCTCTTCAGTCCCAACATACAGCCCAAATACACAGCCAGCTCCCATGCAAAATTAAAAATACATTATTAAAATATTTTTGCAGGCTGCATCTGTTTTCAACACCCACAAACTTGCTCCTGCCTCGATACCATTGCCTACTGAGGTGTTTGAGCTTTAGATAGAAACCAGTTTAGGGAAGGGGGCCAGCAAGGTTAATGACAGCTTTTATTAGCAAAGTTGAATATGGACAGAGTTAAGGAACTTTCTCTGAGTAATGGTAAGATCTCTTTGCATGTACATTCCTCTCCAGCTTTAATAAATAAACAAGCTCAGCCTGTGGTAGTAGACAAGTTCATTACTGCAGAAGAGAACTGCCACGTGAGCTTTAGTGACTCTTCCAAGACCATGCAGCACCTTCAGCACAAATTATTGGGTTGCTAGCTCTTAGTGGTGCTGTTTGATGTCTTTGGGAGGGCTGGATGGTTCATGTCCCAGGGTAACTCTGACATTAAACAGGTCTGAAGTTCTAAATCTGTCTCTGATCCAACTAAAACTTTGAAATGACAAATTTCTGTTTCTGTAGCTCTGCTTCTTAGACATATTCCACAGTCTAAACATACCAGTCAAATTTTCCAGTTGCCCGGGCAGTGGTGCAATTATTAGAAAGTTAATTCCAGAACCCCTGTACTGAAAATGGTTTTTAAGAGTTATTGACCTATGCAAATGTACATTGTCACCTTGGATTCCTTACAGGTGTTGAATATGTACTATGTGTTTTCTAAACCATGTTAAATGAATTTTATAGTCAGCGTGGAACTGGAAAAACACCACGAGGTGTTGTTAGAGTGTACAAGACAGTGTAATTTCTAATGTTTTCTATAACTTCTGCTATTTCCATAATTACATTTGAACTTGCTTTTGTTCTGGTTCTTTCATTATATACATAATAATTAGAAGTGCTGCTTTCTTAAGTGCACCCATTTAAGAACATGGTAAATAAAAAAGAACATAAAAGTCTTCAGTCCAACAGTCCCTCTCACTAACAGTTTCTATTACTGTTGAAGTGAAAAAGTTACAGCAACCTGAACAGTTGTAATTAAACACCTTCTTTGATGTTCTTTGTCAACAAGTTAACAGAGTTTGATCAAGAGAAGAAATGCAGCAAGAAGAAAACATGATAAAAGTGGATATTATTCTAACAAAACATCCAAGTTTATGTATGCTTCTCACACAAACTCAGGAATGGAAAAAGCAGTGGATGTTTCCCCACATCCTAGATACTTGAGCTGGCCCTGCTTCAGCTGGGAGGCTGGACCTGATCTCTCTACCAAACTAATTATTCCTGTTCTAATCCCCTTCTCAATGCACTTCAGAATGGCTGGAAACTGCAGGATAAGAAAGGATTCACATGACTAAAGCACCTTTCCTACAGTAAGAAGTTTATTTGCTTCATGATTTTACAATTTCATTTGCTCACACCCAGGTTCTACTGCAGGAATGGGGTGCCAGCAGAAGCCACACACACACACTGTGGCACAGCAACTGCAGTGTTGGGATCACAGCCAGCTGGGATCCTGCTTCCAGGGGTCTGAAAGTGGGGAACACCAGTCTACAAACCAGCCACAAGCCTGAAGTACTTATACCATGAGATAAACTGCTGCTTGAATTCCTAGACTAGGTGTCAGAATGAAGTTACACTTGCTGAGAAACAGCCTCTCTGTTCAGGATCACAGTCTCAAAGGAATGGATTTGAGCAGACAGCGAGCAAGTGATCACCAAAGGTTATGTAAGTGGATTTATCCATTTTGTTCATTAAGGATGTTTTCCCACAACGTAGAGGAATCTTAGCCATGCCAATCCTCTTTTGTATAATGTTTCCTTAAACTCTAAAATCTTGGTATCCACAAGCAACACCAAGACAAGTTCAGAAGGACAACTACAGTTAAAGACAGAGCGAAGCCAGCAGGTAAGAGCAGCTTCATTGTTGCCTGGCTTAAAAAGAGAAAAGTCACATGACAAACACATTTCTTATCTTTTTCCTCTTCACAGAAAGACGAGAGGGAGTTCAGTTTATTCTATTACTCTGGATTTGCACAAGGGTAAGTAACTCTATTAACATCAGTTGAGTTATTCTGGCAGGAATCCAGGGTAAGCAAAAGCAAAATTTAGTCTCTTGTTTGTTCTTTATAAGGCTCCTGACCCTTAAAAGCATCAGACTGTTTGGAAACAATCCCATAGCCTTCAAGCTAGGAAGACAAAAATTCTGACATAAAAAATACAAGTATCACAAGTAAAGTTGGTACTGTTTTACATATTACTGACTAAAAAGATGCTGAAACATTTATTTAAAAAATAAAATAAAGAAGCCAAAAAGACAGATCTGTATATGGCGTAGCAAGCAAACTCTTTGTGGGTGTATTCTATTATTGATTCTGTTGCTTCTCTCCATTACTTTTGGGCAAACTGCCTTGTTTTCTTAAATGAAAACCACAATTATTGCCTGATTGCTTCATGCAAGGATGAAGAGTTTTGATACTATTATAAATGGCTGTATTTTATGATAGATAAGACAATATCACTTTCTGATGTTTCTTAAAGCATGGTTCTTGCAAGAATAACAATACAGACATCCTGTGTATCTTGGTAAGCTCAGCACAAGCTACATTACATGTTTTGTAATCTAAAAGTAGCATGTTTATAGACATTTATAGATTATTTATGGACATATGTATAGATATTTATAGACATAAAGATATTAAGTCCTAATAAAGTATTACTCTGTAAACACCAAAGCTGCAGTTAGGCACTAGTAAACCAGGTTCTTGTTTTCCTGAAGGGTTCTGAGCTACAACAGAAAAAACAGTCGAGCAAATGGCTTTAAGAGTGGCCCATTAATGCTGCTAAATTTCACTGACTGAAAGCCTCCAGCACTCTGTAGCACAGGATGACTCTGCACTACATTGAGTCTGCTGCAATTTAGTCAGAACGTGCAAAAGAAGCAAAGAGATTATGGTCCATTTTAGTATCTGTTCAACATGTCTTCATAAATATTTGAATTTTTTACCAAGTTCCTTAGCACTGTTCATGACTGCAGTTACTGGGACCTTCTCAGTTTTTCAGCTGGCAGTACCTTCTGCCTATCAGTCACTCACAAAAAGCTCACACCCTTGCCTGATAAGGACAGCAGCATTCTTGCCTTATCTCATGTCACCAACTAATCAAGCCTCTGAAGCTGCTGTATATTAGTGATTTAGCATATGAGAATAAATTACAGGGAATGAAACCAACAAGTCATTGTGTTTCTTCCTTTACAGTTATTTACATGAAATGCTTGTAGATTCTTACAACAGTAAGCCCTACACAAGCATGCCTTTTAATTACTGAAATGAGAAATGTTTTTGAGACAAAAGTCTTAATTGCTTTCTTTGTTAGACTTTTCAAAATCTCAGCACATCACAAGAGAGCCTCCATGTAGGCAAAACTGGAAGTGAGCAGATGAAGTAACTGATGTAAGATCATAACTGTACCAGAAGAGGACCAGATACTTCAGGAGATCAGCTGTTTCCCTCACATTTTCATCTCTCCATGGTACCGTTAAGGTCAGAAGGGAACACTTCAGTCCTGAAAAGTCATATGTGGACACATGCTATTATGAAGGCACAGGCAACAGAAACAGAATTACATTAAAACCTTAAATAGCTCTAAACATCCAAAGAACCCCAACAGAAGTGATCAAACACAGGACATGTGCCGAGGCCACACCTTGCCCAGATCAGCCTGGGCCAGCTCAATGCTCACACAGCAGCCAAATAGCCAATTCTAACGAAAGAGATACACTTGGCTCCTAAAAAAAGCTGCTCTTGCCACAAATCTTTAGTTATGAACAAATAGAGAAGCTACTGAGAGTTTCAACTGGCATTTGTATAGCCCCACAAAGATTTCCACGAAAACCAGTCGCTGAGAATAGTAACAAGATGTAAACCCTCTGTTTTAAGGAAAGATGATTATTCTCAGAAATAACTCAGCTATGAGCTAAATTGGGCTGTTTTCCATGGTAGCGATTGGTGAAATGTTGTCAACGCGTTCAAATGCACCCAGAGTGGACTAAGAACTACTGACAATAAACCCATTTATTCTACAGATAAATTAGTGACAGAGGCATCTAAAACATACTGTCACAGTCAAGGCAATATATCTGCTAGTATTAAAGGCCAAGTCTACATATAATGTTGTTCTAATCAGGCTATAAATCATTGAGTCTCAACCTTCTCTCTGTTGTGCTACATTTCTGCAGAGATTTTTTGTTCCCTATGCCCCCAACAAAACAAATGAAACTCTTGCTGCTGGAGTCATCAGATATATGAATTAATGTCTTTTTGGTAATTTCCAGAAACTGGAACACACACAGTACTGCAGCAGAAACCATCTCAGAATTAGGTATGACTGTAACCAAGTTGGAAGCTCAAAGGAGAACGCTGATCCCCTCACAAGTTTCTTTAAGCTGATGCTGGCTCCTGAAAAAAAGGATCATTAAAATGAGATTTTAAAGAATTGATACATAAGCAGAAAGAATGGCACAGAGCACAGCAGAATTAAATGTGCTTCTAAGCAACACCAACAGCTTCCTCCACACATCCCCTGGCAGAAGGAAACACAGACACATGACAATGAAGTTCTACGTAGACAAAAGACAACAAAAGCTTCAGGAAAGATTCTGAACTAAACAATTAATAGATCTCTTTTTATACCTTTGAGAAGAGGAAAGATGGAATATTTAAACATTTTTACAAATGCTAGCAGTAAATGGCTCTATTTTTCTCAATTGTATTGACATTATCTATATTTTTTTTCTCTCTCCAATTCTTAGAGATTTTAAATATAGGGTTGAGTTAGTTGCTTCTAGCTGCAATTGTTTTGGATAATATTTCATACAGTGATACATTACAGCATAAGAGTTGTGCTTTCAGACTTCCAAGGTTTTAGTTTACATGAGAAACGGCTAAAATTTCATTGTTTTGTGTGTTCAAGTCCATTACAGTACAAAAGTACCTGAATATGCAACCAAACAGATAATGTGCATCTCTAATGTACAGCCAAATGAAACTAACAATAACCTCATACTCAATGTCCACTCTCCAAACGTGGCTATTTGCCAGTCTGTTCCTGAAATCAAAGTTTTATTCACAAACTGGAAGAGAGATTTTATTTTTCTCCCCAGAAGTTAAACACATGTAAGAAAGTTTTAGTGCTTTAAACTTTTGTGCTGTGGTAATCCTAAAAATAAATAGTACATATTGTAACAGCTTGTAGACTCATGACAGGAGGTGGAACTCACCAGGAGATTCAAAACAGAGTCATTTGAAATACTTCTGCTTTGTTCCAAACCAACACTTTTTCTTTTGAAGTGATTGTTTGGGTTGTGATGCTTCAGATTTCAAAATGAGTGTCAGCCCTGCCAGCATCACCCACATCATCTTTGGGTTAGAGTCTTCCACCATTCACAGGAGGATCAAACTGGTGCTAGTTACACTACCTCGCCCTCACGTCCAGGCTTCTGATTTTCCAAAGGGCTTGAATTCAAATCAAGCCTTCTGTTTTCCCTTTGGGTGACAGAGAAGAGCACCTTCTAATTCCAAGTAACCTCAGGGCAAGAGAATGAAATTTGTCCCTCCTACACAATGTGTGTTCATGATTATCTAGAGAAGTACAATTGTTATTCCAGCATATACCAAAAGACCATGACTACTAATACCACATGAGAAAGCAGCTCCCATTAAGATCAATATTGTATCTAGTTTTCTGGTGAGTCAGATTTGCTTTTTTTTAACCTGTTACCCTTGCCAAGCAGACCTCAACCCTTTCACCCATGGGTCTGTTATCCTCCCCTTCCCAGCTCTGCAGTAGCTACTGAAGGACCCGAACATAAGTGCTTTTGGATCTGCACTGGATCAGAAACCAGGCAATTTTGCTGGCATTTTTCTGGGAATGGGTGATTCCCCTGACTCAGTTTCACTTCCATTAATTACTGTCTGCTTTCCCACACTCACCTGCTGCCTCAAATTGAAGAAGGAGTTTTGAACGTCTTTACAACAATGCGTTACCAATGATTTATTCTCGGGTTATTTCACTAGTAACTTCACCAATACCTACTAAGGCACCTTGCACCTACACAGGATCTCTTTGACCCTCAGATATTTCCTTTATGTCCATGTGCCTTTTGTGAAACAAGCAGAGCGAAGCTGACAAACAACCCATGGCACTGAGACACTAGCAGACTGGGTTGGCCTGTAATTTGTATTCTTGCACTGTTACTCCAGGATGATTGCATAGCTATTTGCCATGCCATAAAAAGGTACAAGAGACCAAGCCCTGCCCTTCTTGGTCAGTCACGACCCTGTAATTTGTGGCAGAAACAATCCCAGTATAGCAGGAGGGGTGTGATGGCCCCATGCTTAGGTGTTTTGTGTGTGCCAATAAAACAGAGCAAATGAAAACGTGACCCTACAGCAGCAATGAGAAGACTGGCAGAGCTCAGCTCTGGCAAATCTTCCAGCTCATTAATCATGTGCTCTCAACTCTGCACTTAAAGACACATTTTCTCCACAGTTATTCTGCATCTAAATACGGCCTTGCCCATGCCCTGCTATGTACCATGGCACCAAGGATGGCTCAGTGTGACAGGGGCTGAGCTGCTCTGTGAGAAGTGCAGTTCTAAGACATTTAATTCAGCCAAACCATTAGCACAGTTCCTAGAAATACTTACAGAGAGCTGAAGGCTAAATACAAAGACTTTTCTTAAAAGAACAAGTATCATAACTAATTCAAGATGCGTTTCAAAGTAATGAAGCAAACAAGTAATAAAGCAATAGAAATAACTAATGAAGAGCAATCTAAATATAGCTAGAGGTGATTCCTCTTTCAGATAACAATCACACATCCTTTTATTCGTCCATGATTATAACTTTTTATTTTCTTCTTTCTCTGCTATCTTATTTCTTCAAACCTTAAAAAAATCAGTTGAAGGTGTTGGCAGCTCAAAGTACATACAGATTGCATAAAAGATCCACACCAAGCCATCAAATATATAGGAGAAATAAATATAAGTTAATGCAGTTAAACCAAAACTAAAATCTGTCCAGAATTCTTTCATTTTTAGTATTGTTCATCTTTCTTTATTGTGTGCTTGCCCTAAGGAAATAAAAGTAGCATAGTTAGGTGTGTGACTCTACAAAGAAAATGCAATAATGCTCACAAAATACATGAGTATCTTAACTGAGGCAATCAGTGAAGCAGAAAGGCAATTTATGAAGGAAATTAAAACACACCAAGAAAAGTCTGCTGGAAAATGCAGCTTGTGAAAAGGTAGAAAAGAGTTTTATAAACTTCATCCTGTGTGTATACAGAGATCATTGAACTAGACTCAAGTCAGAAAATGTACAAGCTTTGTCCCAGCTACCTCCCTTATTAAACACACCTATAACATGACCAAAAGCGCTCAGAGCTGATGGAAGAATATTTACTATCTAATAAATTCAGTATCACATAAGTGCTTCCTGTCATGTTATAATCAAGGCATTGTCAGCACTAACACAGGGCAGAATTCAGAAAATAGAATTGGATTTTCCTTTACTGTAACCTGCATGGAAAATGGCTGAAAGCCTCTCAGTCACATTATTTCTTATTACCATTATTAAGTGTATAAAGGCTGTTAAGGTAAAAAATTCTTGCAGAAGGAAGAGGGTGTCAGTACCGTAAAGTAGAACAAGCATTTTTGTTTCAGGACAGGAAAGGGAGAGAGAGAGAAAAAAGGAGAGAGAGTGAATGAGAATGGTAAAGCTTATTCCAATGAAAATGTGAGCACAGCACAAAATGAAGGGTGGGTGATTCTGGACCATGTGGCAGGGAACAGAGAGGTTTTAACAGGTGAGAGTACACCTTGTAAGGTACCAGTATCGATTTGTATTATGCTTATGGCCTGAATCAGAAACTGAACACTCCTGAAGTACTGGAGATCTAAGACAATACGCCAGCAGTAGCTCATAACGTTCCAAATGATTGAAAACAGTTCTACTAGTGTTCAACCTCTGCAAGTGTTCAACTGTACCTGAAGTTTGTTGCCTTTTTTTTTTTTCCAAAGAAGAAATAGGTAAAGGAGAAATCCTCACTTTGAACACACCACATTCTGCTCCTTTTCAAAGCAAACTTCATTTCCCCAGGCAATTGATCTCTCGAGCTTTGTAGTCCCTAACTGCATTTTAAGAAGGCAGACACTCTGTGATGTGCTCTCTGTGGTGAAACAATACACATCGTGACATGTTCTCACTGTATATAAGTAGTGCTGTGCTAATGTAACCCACTGATTAGTGCCCCCACAAACAGCAAGAACCTGTTCTCTAATGCCAGGGGAAAAGATAGGAAGGGAAGAATTACATGACTGTACAACAGAGAACATACAGAAAGACATTAAGCTTCTTCACAGTGCTCTTGAAATAGAAAATTCACCCACAAAGAAGAGATGTTACAGTTTTTAGATACTCTGAAAACAAAAGGTATTTCTGCTTGTGCACCTAGGGCTATTTGGTATTCTACCTCCCTATCAGCTTCTCATCAAAGACTGCCTACACAAGTGCTTTGATAACAATAGGATCACAGTGATAAAAGTATTCCTTATTCCTGCTCAAGAGGAAACCAAAGTATAATATTAAGCAGAAACTGCAGCCCAGGTTCTGCACTCAGTGCATCTGGCTCAGCACTGCAACAGCTTCAGCCCACGTACTCATAGTTCATACCTTTGGAGGAGCACAACTTAATCAACCTTTCCATACTGGAACTTCTGCTAATATGGATCTGCACTGTCAGGACAGCGGGACAGCTTAGCTGGGAAGAACAGCCCATAGAAAATATCTGTGCATGAAAAACATCCTGGGTGAAATAAACTGTGGCATACAGGAACTGAGTTAATCTGACATCCCAGACCAACTTCCTTTGAGGATCTGCAGAACATTAGTCTGTAGAGACTAAGGAGTTAAGCCTTCGTTAGCACTTCCAAGGTGGCCTCAGAGAGGATGCTTCAGAACAGGGGGCAATCTGGCCTCTGTCAAATAATTCTCACTGTTATAATAAACCACCTTCCACAACAGAAACTGACCTTGCCTGGTAATATAATGAAGCTGCAACACATCCAACGATACAAGAAATTTAATGGTATTCACTACAAACAATTGAGCTTTTCTCAGAATTCACTCTGATGGGTGAATTAATTCCCTTGAATATCCAGTATCTAAGAAGCAACAACCCCCCCCAAACACTCAATGACTACAGTCATGAATACACCTTGTACACTAGTGTCATTTTAGCTAATGTACTGATGCCACTTATCTCAAATGAAAAATGTTCATATACATCAATGTTCTGTGTAATGTCAGAGTCTTGATAATTGGTGTTACTTGTCAATTTTTATCTTATCTAAAGTGTCACAAGTTTTCCTTCTAGTATATTGCAATCTGTATTACTCTGAGACACAATATCCCTCTTCAAATAAAAAAGCTCAAAGCTCTGCTTGAAAATACAAACAGTCTTCAAATTCAGACCAGTACAGGAAGATGCTGCAATGGACAAAAATTGTCACTAAAGCATATCAGTAAAAGGATCTCAGTCTTTTTTGGTTGGCTGGTTTTAAAGAAAACCACATACATACTTTTTGTGGTGGTTTCAACAGCCCAGTATAAACCAACACTGCACAAACAATCCTGCAACACACAAATAGTTGCTGAACTGAGGTGAGGACAAGCAAGAGAACTGTTGGGGCAGGTCTGCCAACCAAGTCAGTAACTCACAAAGTAACTCTGTTCTTAGCAAAAGCTCATATTACACCAAAAGCATAAACTACCTAATATTATTGTTCAAAATTATGACACTAAATGTTCACACTATAGCTCCTCCACTCTAATAGGGAGGATAAGTCTTTTATTTTAGTTCATAGGGAAGACTCTGGGAACTGGAATGGATTCTGGGGGTAAGAGGTCCTAGGTCATGCAAAAGAGAGAAAGTAAGGAGTTTTTCACTGTCTGCTTCTAACAGAGGGTATAAAACCCCCTTCCAGCTGAGATTTTCTGATCTTAGCTGCACATCATTTGCAATATGTAGAAATCTGACTTAAGGGACTAAGGAGTACACTCACAGGAAAGCACCTCATTTTATAACAAGTCTCATGATCTCTGCTGCCCAAGTTCACAGTCTCGCCTGGTCAGAAAGTACAGAACTTGCTAAATCATGTCTAATCTTGTGAAAGACAATATTCTTGGCAGAGAATAGGATAACAACCACCAGCTTGTCCCCACGTTCTGAAAATGACAGACTCCACCTTACTCACTGACAAACCAGCCCCTGTGACTTTGGTAATATGGAAAGTTTCCAACACTCCAATAATTTCTTAATTCCTAAAGTGCTCAAACTAACCATCTTACTAATTGTGTGGTCTGAGGGGCAAAAGGCATAATGCTTCCCCTTTGTTTTGCTTTTACTTCCATGGTTCCAGCTAATAGTGTTGCTGAATGTGGTTAGTGACAAAGGCACTTTATCTCAGAAAATTGTAACTTAAAAGCACAGTTGTGTTTTCCCTTTTCTTCCCTCCTCTAGGGATGGATTTCTGTGGAGAGCAGAACTGAAAACTGCTTTCATTGTGTAACTCAGAAAGATTGAGGCCAAAGGAGAGCTTATGGCCCTTTAGTAAAGACATTAATTTCTGTGAAGGTTTGGTTCCATGTCTGTGTGTGTCCCCCAGGTAGGGCCAACTTCTACCCCTTTTTTACTGTACATACCTGTTACAGTACTTTTCAGTCTTGCTCTGCTCATATTTTGATGGCAAACAGCTGCATTATCACAAATAGTATCTCTATCAAGAGATACAGAGAAGAAAAGAAGGGATCGTGAATCCTAAAGATGATAGCACAGAAATAGCTCTTCTTGGAATCCTGAAGTACAGGTCTTCATCAGAAATGACAGGTGAAGTCTTTCTTTTCACCTTATAAGAACACAAAAAGCTTCAAATGGTTTGTTTCACCTACTGCAGAGCACGAGAAAAGGGAGGAGCCAGAGAGAAATTCTCCCACCCGATCTTAAGCTGTCAGAATGGAAATGGAGAGAAGAAATCAAAGGAAAAATAATCTGTGATAACATCATATGACTCACAGGCTTTAACAAACTGCCTTCAGAAATACCGTTCGGCAGAGTAAAGGCTCCCTTGTCTTCCTCTTTTCCATTTACACATCCCAAGATTTGCTGTGAAAGCAAACACTGATATTTTCTTCCAAATCTTTAGGGAGAAACAGCTTCATGTTTTTGCAGCTGCACTTGCCAGAACACTGTTCCCACCAGTCCCTTGGCTCTTTCCTCAAATGTGCCATAGTTCAGATTCCTTTAAGGGTAACTGTCAAATCCTCATATTAGTCCCCAGGACACAGAGACATAATCCCTGTCTTAAAAGACTTCAAATTATTTTCCCATTGTGCAGCTGGTACAGCTCCTGCTAGAACAACACTGCCAGAAAGAACCCAACAGCACAGTTAGCAAATCAAAAAACATGAACTTTTTCCTGTTTCTTTTTCTATTTCAGGACCCCAAAGCTGTCAAAGGCATACACAATCTGCTCAAGCAGCAGCTGGGCAGACATGCCTTGAATTTAGAAGCTGCTCACCTGGATCTGTGTTGGGGGATTTTAGGAGCTCCTTCACAAAGCTGAGAGCATCAGAACAAGGCTGGACACCTGTAAAGAGAACCTTTTCCTTTGCTCTCCTTGGCAACATTAACATGTTTATCCTGTCAGTGCTCACAGAATGGCCTGGCAGGATTCACCCCAGAAGACTGTACCTCATTAAAGACAGCGGGAAAGACAAATCAGTCCTGTAGGCCAGTTTCCTCCCTATGCCTTTTCCTTGACTCTGCTGGCAAGTCAATAAGCAGTCAATCCAGTAAAAGGTTAAGAATACAAATACAATGAGCAAAATTTAAGGGGGGGACTAAAAATATTACAAGATGACAGTGAGTCACGTCTACTTCAGTTTTCTCCCCTTGTAGCTACTCCAACTGAATTTAAAAAAATTAAAGGACCATGAAAAAAACACCTGCAATACCTATGGAGTGCTACACCTACACATGAAGTCAACTAAGGTTAATCCATAATGCTTGCCTAATGCATCTGTACAAACACTCTAACATCTAAAAAAAGACGTGTATGTATACAAACATATACAGTTTATAAAAAGTAATTGGCATTCTGCAGTAATTAAGACCACACACAATAATACAATGCAAAGAACAATAATGTTCTTCACTGCAGGTTTGTTCTGTCTGAAGCAAAAAACTGCTGGAACCACTGGGTCTCCAGAACATCCTGAAATCTTTTAGAAACTCTCACTGGCTAAAATTTGCCCTAGAAGTAACAAAAGAATTCAAACAGCGTTCGTTGCCTGTCCAGCATTGACCTGCACACAGAAGTGGTTCAGTAACACAGTGCCTGGGACATACTGGCAACCTCCAAACAGGTGTCAGACAGGAATGCTATGGCCAAGAACTGTCCTCTCTGCTCTATTTCACAGGTACTGCTACCAAAATAGTGCCCTCTGTATTTATAGCCCCACAGAGCACTCCAAAAGGTTTAGTCATCAGTGTGTGACCATGGACACACCCCTCAAGGGCTGAGAATGGAAGATTGTTAAGGACTCCTGAACCAGCTCTGGTGAGTGATGCAGTGCCATCAGCAGAGAATTTTATTAGCTCAGGGTTTCCCCGCAGTTATTTACCCAGTGATACCCGAGTCCTCCTTAACTGCTTGCCTCGAGCATAGCTAATGATTACATGGTTAATCAGTATAACCCTTGTCTCAACTCTCGACAAGAGCAGTTGACAAAACTGGTTTCCAGGCCCCTCCAACACACAGCAAGTCATGCAAAACAAATTATTAGGAGGCAGTGGCAAGGTCATCTGAGCTCTTTGGATCACTTATTTTCAAGCATATATATATTTATTCAGCCATAACGACAGCAAATGTGTTTGCTTTCATCAAAAAGAAACTGAAACGTGACCCTTGCTTCAACTAAATGGCAGCAGATGACATACCTGGCAAAATGTTGTTCCAAAATTAAACTTCAAATGGTAACAAATCCTGGGGTTTACATGGAATCACTTATCAAAACAGGTTTTAGAAGAATCTAAAGGCTTTAAAATAAAAAAGTCACCATAAACCTAAAAACCCACATGGTAGAAACTCCTGTTTGTAAGCTTTTTCATAAAACTCACGTGGGACTTCTCAGCTTGTTGAGAGCACAGACTGCATTAATCTGAGCTTTGCTCTGTTCTTTAAAGGGTACACCAAGATAGGATTTCCAAGCAATCAGAGCTGGTGTGTGCAAACGAACAGCCAAAACACATATGAGGAGAAACAGTTTAATTCCTGCAGGATACCTATTTCTCTCTTTGTTAGTGAAAAACACAGATCTCAGCTGTTGTAAAAATTTATGCACCATGCCTAAAACTGATGGTACCAAAAGCTCCAGTGCTCCGCTGCCATTAACTGTGATTTCAATTGCCCAAATTATCCTGAGGGTACATGCTCCACATCCTGTTATGATTCCCTCACCTTCTTATGTGCCAATGGATAAAGAACATGGAAGAGCAGCAAAGGGGAAAGGCAAGAAAGAAAACCGCAAACCAAATTACTGATAAGAAAACAGACTCATCACCTGTTTGGAATAATCACATTTTTCTTTTGCTTCTCCTGCTATGGAAAAGTATCAAAGTAGAATTAAAGAAAGCAGCATGTAATTCGTAGCAGTAGTATTAGTGAAAAAAAGTACTTGACCAAGCCACTATTTCCACACAGTGGTACTGTGGAACAGCTCCAAATGGGGACAGCAGAATGGAAAAGCAGATAACGTAACGAAGGATTGTCCCACAACATCTCCATTATTTTCCTAGGCGCTGCTTTGCTCAAGAGTGTCTTTTGCAGAAGTACCCAAGATAGAGAGGTCTGTGTTTATCTTCTCTTGCACAAGAAGCAGGATAGGGTGATACAACACTAGAAAAGGACATAATTGGTATCCTAAATACATTTTCTGTCAACTTAATTCAAATGAAAAGAGAAACAGAATAAGAGTATATATGGTAGAAGTTATTCCATTCTGGGGATTAGTCCAGACTTTATTTCTTAATGCCAAAACTGTTTAACTCTATCAATCTGTATTTTTACAGCTGACAGAAGTTGACATCACTTACAAGGAAGGCTTGGGAATCCACTTTTAGGTATTTATTTTCATAAATTATTTATCTGGAAAGTTGTTGTCTGAGTATGCAACCGTGCACAAAGATTCAGACAATACTTAATTTTGAATCTTTTTCTGACCTATACATACCTAAATGCATTGTATAAAATGGATTCTTTCCTTTTTTAACCACATGCCTTCCTGCTACTTAATTTTGTTTTACAACATTTAAATCTTAGATGCCATCTGATAAAAATTAATTTTTATTCAGCAAAGAACTCTCTTTGAATTTGTAATGTCCAGAAAGGTTTTCTGGGCATTGCTCCACTCAGAACAGTGTCAAAAGGGCACAGACCTAAAGAATCTTCTTGCCACAAGGTGTGTCCCTTCCCCAGCTGCCATCTGACAGACACATGAAAAACACCCAGTGACCACAGAGGAGAATAGCTTAAAGGACAAAGGTGGCAGCTGTACAAACATATTTTCAATGCCAGGTTTATGCAGGGCAGTGAAATGCTTGGCTTTCAACCTCCTGAAGCCATCAAATATAAAGTCTCCCTGACCATTTCCAAGAAAAATCACAGGCTCCAATATGTGACTTCACAGAAAAGTCAAACATCTTGCAAAATGAACGAGTCAGATTTTTGCCTGTGCCAAATTTTACAGAAACCTCTCGACACTACTTAAAAAGGCTGGTTTGGTTTTCTGAGTTTCTACCTCTTGGCTCTTGCTCGGGAAGGCTCGGGCAGAACTCAGTTTTAGCATCCAAATTACAAAGTGTCCGTGGTGCGTTTGACATGGCTCCAGGACCGCGATGTCACAGAGGCTGCCCTGTCCTGCCCAAAGGCACAGGCACCGTCCTCTGCCTGGACACGGTTTGCCACTTCTCTCCAACAGTGAAACAGAGGGGAAAGCAAAAGGATGTAACCCAGAAGGTGAAGCTTTGCCTCGTGTAAAAGGGAAAATACACTCCTCACAAAAATGAAAACAGAAGGAATTAATTCAGCCCAGAAGCAAGGATTCCTTTCAGTGCCTGGCTGCTCAATAATAAAGAAATAGATGAGGATTTAGAACAAGGTAAAGCCAAAAGAAATCCTGATTTCCTTGGCTACTTGTTCATCAGTGATGTGTGTTAACATTCTGCCTACAGCTAGACTAATTTGGAAGCCAATAGCTTAGACAGCTCTGCAAGTAAGAGAAGGGATTTTTCAGCCATCTGAATAGAAACCAACCTTGTCCTCCCCTTTAGTTACCTTACCTTAAAGTCCTCCAGGTTGTCTGTGAACTTGACTACAGGAATCAACAGAAATGGAGCAAAAAATCCTGCCTTCCACTAAAGCATGTCCAGAAGAACTTATGAGTATACAGTAGGTTTTACCAGGCTGATGCAAACAACAAGAAAATACAGCACAGGACCACAATCTGAGGTTCTCCTACAGGGTTACCCTGACTTTGTTTTAAGCAGTGCAATTCATTTAAAGTAAGACTTTAGAAAAACCAAGTAGACTTGAACAAGGTACACAGCAGAGCTGGTCAGGTATCCCTGAATGAAATATTAAATAGGACTTTTAACCTGAAGTGGGGAAAACCTCTGCTATGTGGATGATGGCACTGAGGCCACTTTACTGGCCACTAGTGACAGTCACTGCAGCCCATCTTGAGCCACCACCAGCAGCTTGAACAAGAGAGACAGGAAAAGACATTTTAGTGTACAGTGAAAGGGAAGCATAGGCATAAAAAAGTCTCACAGAGACCCAAGAAGTTTGAATCACAGTTTGGTTTTTTTTCAGGTTCAAGGGCATATCTGCAATCTCCATGGCCAGGCCATTCTAGACAAAGGAAGCACCTGAGCAGGCAGCAGGAGGAGAAACACTGCAGGTATAAAACTGCTTTCGGGTGCAGCAGCAACTGCTGCCCAGTGTGAACATTCCCTTACAGCATTTATTCCCCAACCCAGAGCAGGTGTCTGAATACTCCTCATTTAAGAATGTGCTCCATTAGATGCAGTGTGACTATTCCTCAGGTGAGAGGAAGCTTTAAGACTTGCAAGGCTTAACATTCAGCAAATCTTCCAGATTTCTCAGCTGAAGGAATAAACAAAATATAAATATCAACTTACGTGAGGCTAACAGGTGTTTTCCTGTAATTGTCACATTGCTTGCATTGTACCTGAGTCACAGCATGAAAACCCTTTACCAGAAGAATCAGGTCAATAGGAGTATCCACATGAAACCAGGAACATTAAACAAAGAAAACCAAGACACCTGAGTCAGCATCAACCAGACTGAATCACTGTCAGACAAACAAGGAAGTTTGGAAAGTCTATGACAGGTATTTTGTTTGGGAATTTCCTCTAACATATAACTTGAGATATTCTAAATCAACTTTTATTGCAGAAACTGCTTAAAGGAACAATAATGGAAAATTAAATATTCCTCAAAATTCAGTATTATATTAATAGCATTAAATGACAGTGTCCTCTAAATCCAGTCTCTCAACTGCTGACACACATAGTGATGAAACACTTTCACTCTGCACTGGGCGGGACTCCCAGTTCTACACATCAGGAAACCTCCATTTGGTCATGACATTTTGCTACTAAGATTTAATGGCAATAATTATAAGTAACTTTCAATGCTACTGAGTTAGTTTCATTAAAATTAAGTATTTCTAATCAAACACATTAATCTCTTTTGAAAAAAAATGAGTCCATGCACAGGTACAGAAGAAAATATAAAGCTTTCATGATAATTTTTACAGGTGGGGTAAAGAAAACATAGCTATTAATTTTAGTCTGTCTGATGTTCATAAAGCATTCTCACCAACCCTAAACACTGAAAGGAATGAATAATCAATTTCCCTACTGACTTCCTCTTCAATAGGTTATAGAAACCAGATGAAACATTTTTTTTTTTATAATCATTGGCCTAATAAAGCATGTCTGGCAGACTCTGTAGCGAGTGAAGGACTATAAAAAGAATATTTTAGTCTTCTTTGAAAAGTGTATGAGCAAGAAGAAATGAGATTTTTAGTGACTCACTAGATATTTGTATAACATTAAATAAATTCTGTCTAGGCAACACTTAGGAGAAAGAAAGCTTTTGTTACTCCAAACCCATGTCTTTTAGATGGAAGTATGAGAAATATCCATTGTTCACACTCAATTTATTCTTGAAGAATCCTAGAATTGCCACTTTCAGTACTAAAAAGTCTAAAGTAAGCAAATGGACAGATCACAGGTAATGTCCTAGTTCCTTTCCATGTAAAAGCCCAGATTTGCATCAGTGATGTCCAGGCCTGTGATGTTACTGCACAGTATTCTGGAGTTTATATTTTTCCCCCCTGAATGAAATTACTTCCTTACCTCAAAGAAACTTTTCCAACATCCAGCCAGCAAAATCCCTTAAAGAAGGGCCATAAAACCAGTTTCAGATCATTTGAGTTTAAGCTGGATGTTCTCTGCCCTCATCTATAGATTTATCCCAAATCTCCCTCTACACCCATATGAAGATAGTAATATAAACATTATTTCTCACCTGCCTCCTTTAGCAAGTCAGTCACCTCTTCCCTTAGCAAGGGGCATCCTTCCCTTTTAATTTATGTGAGCCTCTTCTAAATAAATGGACACCTCAAATTCCAGAAGCAGCTCTATTAACATGCCCACTCCATTCATCATCTTGGTCACTCAGCCACAGGTTCTGCTTTCCTGCCCTCTCACAGCTGTCACATCTTTCCAAATCATGGATTTCCTGAATTTACACAGGATTGCGTGAAAAGGACTCCTTCATGCACAACCACAGTAAACAACATAAACAATTGAAGGGTTTTTTTCCTCCCAAAAACTCAAGTGTCAAGTTTAAGTCCTCACATGAGAATGCCAGTTGTCATTGACATGAAGTTTCGAGCTGCCACATTGCAGGATAAAAGCAAAAAGCTGACCCAAACACACTCCAAAGGTTCAGAAAATAAGCCCATCTTTCAAATTTTTTTTGATAATTTTGTTTAAGTTCTGGTTTCTAATAATTTGAACAGAAAAATTAACAGCTTGAATATTGTGCTTGTTTCAAGCAGAACTTTGGCAGTCATTTGGGAATAAGCAAATACCATAGGGAAGAACCACATAATAAAATTACATAATAAAAATATGTTCTTCCACACGTTCACTAAGGTTCACTAAGTTTGAATGTAACATCACGAAACATCCTGATATTTTTTCCCTTTGCTATTTCAGACTTATTTCTTTTGCTTATACTAAAGCACAAACAGAAAATAAAAGGGCCCACATGAGTGATGAGGAAACTCAGCATACTTTGCAAAGAACATAATAGGATTAGGAAAACAGCAGCATTTCTTGTTAAACAGAGAGCAAGGAAACTGTTTATGAGGCTTGGGGGTCACTTGAACTATTCAGGAAAGCTTCTTATAGAGCAGCAGCTGATCACAAGTGAAGACATGGTGCACAAGGGCACATAAAACATGCACAAGAGAACCAATTCACTTCCTTCATCCCTTCCATGCTCTACTCAAGGAAAAGAGTAATATTTCAATTATTATTGCAAACTCACTAAAGGCAAATATTTCATCCCATTCTCCAAAACCTTATTCAGCAACTGAGAGGAAAAAAATCCCCAGGAACAGACAATCACTGAAAGTTTGAACAAAACACAGGGGAAGGAAAGGAAATACAGTAATATGGATACAGAAGGATTTTCAGATTGAAATAAGATTCAACGTCATGATTCATTAACATATCGAGCTCACAAGGACAACTTATCTCAAGACATCTATCTAACTACATTAGTGCCTTTTAAATGGGACACAAATACAATTCTTTGTATTACCCAGCTGCTGTCAAAGACAAACTTGGTGTGGTTTGGTTCTTTGTTGTGGGTTTGTTTTGGGGTTTTTTCCCCCCTTGCAGTTACATTTTCAACAACTATAGAATGCAGCTTTTGCTTCACAGAAAAAAACAACAGAATTGTAAACCTAAATCATTCTGTGAGACAAAGATAAGCAGCTTCTGCTTCGTGATGGAAATAATTCTGATTTGCAAATGATGCTCTGTAAAGCTCCGAGCCAAGTGATGAAACCTGACACCCTGGACCACCACCAGATCCTGACAGAGAAAACAATCTTGATCAGGTATGGAACCGAACTCTGCACTGTATTTGCCTTTGCCATTCAGCTTCCTTGGGGATAAAAGCACTAAATGCATTGCCATGTGTGCCTGAGCACCACTGCCTTAGATCGTTTTCTACAGAGTGTCTCATTTTAGATATTTCACTTGTAATGCAAATAAACAACAGAAAAAGGTCCCTAACACATGACCTTTGGTCTTAAGATGTTTGCCTTCACCAAGAGCTGCATTCCTTCAGATCCCCTGGGGACTATTTACATGAATGATTTTGCATCTGAAGTTCCTTACCTGCACTTTACCTTTGAGGTAACAAAACACCACAGCTTAGTAAGTTCCTCTAGATTCCAACACTTAGAAATGAAGTTTGCTGCAGAACTAGCGAGGCAGCTCACTGTCCTCTGTTCTAATTGCTCTTTATCCTGGTTTTCCACAGTGAAGAATGGTTTTGTTCCTCACTGAGAAATTATGACCCCAAAATCTTAGCCCAATCACATACTTTAAGCTCTTCACCTGAGTGCTCTGCAATGTTGACAAAAACGGAACTTAACTACTGACCAAGTAAAATGTCTTCCTAAAAAAACCCTCTCCCATATCATGTCGCTGCTGGATTTCAAGCCTAGAAACCCTGGTATTTCAGTACCCCACTTAATGCTGGCTGACTCATCAGAACTTGTTCTGGGACAGTAAATGGTCCAGGACAGTTTGAAATTACCAAAGTTATAAATCATAGATCATTTATTAGTAATAAGTTGAAGAAAAAGACACAAGAGTGCAGAGATCTGAGCACCCTCTCCATTGTCACACTCTATACAACATTTAACAGATTCCACTAATAAAAACCTTTATAAATAAATACATAGAAAGCTTTTAATGAAAATTTAATCAGAAAATGTCAGGGTACTTTATGCTATATACATAAAAGTACTCCATATGTAGCAGACTATTCTGAAACGCAACTGGACACAGTACGTCCTGTGAGCATGAGTTCTGTGGATGAACACTTCCAAAGAGCAGCAGCTCAAAACAGAGCAATTTCAACCATTTCAGACCCAGGTGTGGTTTCTTCATCTTTGCAGTTCATTCCACTTGCCCTGCACCTGAACTTAATCTATAAATACATAACAGTAAGGAAAGATGTCCTCTGGAGACAGCAGTGCACTTAAAACAATAGGTAGCTGGTATTATTTTCATCTTACAGAGACAGCAAGTGATCACATAACAGCTCTCCTGGTCTCCAGATACCTTTAAAGCACATTCCATTTTATTGGGCTCACACAAGACAATTTCTCCCAAATCAGGCACAATGTTAGTACCACCAGCACCTTCATCATCTGCAGTGTTAAATAGAACATGAATCAGAACCTCAAAGAACAACATGCTGTCGCTCTTAGATATGTTCTCAAGTACCAAAAATATCTACAGAACAAGGTAGAAACATGATATGAAGACACGTGAAACCAGCACAAGAACACCAGTTAAACTGCTACTATGGTCAAGTCAACTAACAGTCTCAATAATCCCACAAAAGTCAGACTGGTTAAAAACAGACACATCTAGGTCTTCTGTTCTTAGACTCTGGAGAAAGAATTCTGCTAAATAAAGTATTAAAGATATTGGTTTATGTAGAGGTTTGGGGCTGGATGTGGGTGTTTTAGTCAGCTCCAAACAGTCCCAGGGGATAAGAGTACAAGCCACTCCTCTCAGCAGTTTATCTGCTTCATTATTCTCCCATTAATGTGACCCTCTCCTATCACCCCTATAATCCCACCCCCCAATATACCTATGTACACTAACGTATGCTTAGATAAAAACACCCACCACCTTTATCAGACATGACCACTTCCTCATTGCTGTGGCAACACCATGTTGAGCTGCAGAGCTGAGAAAACATGAGCTCAACCTTTTCAACCTCTTCCACATGACAAATAAGACACTTCTTTCTACCAGCTTACGCCAGAAAGATGACAATGAAACTTGCCCTGGACAGGGCTACACACATTAATCAGAATTGTGAAGCAAAATGCAGAGGTGCTCAGGTCAGATCCTGCTTCTCTGGATCACAGCAAAACTTTTGGCAGCTTGCAGAGTAAAACTTGAAACTGGGGAAATGATGTACAGTTTTATACACCCACACTTAAAAGTCATAGCCATCATTAGTGCTCACTCACAGGTACCTGGAAATAAGACAGATTTTCAATAGAAATTTCCATAAGATTAGGGTGCTTCGGTGCTGTAGTATAATAAGGTCTTAAAAATAACAATTTGAAGGCTCTGTAAAGTAAATTTATCCATCTATATTAGTTTCTCTTCACAATAATACTACACCATAGATGTCACTGAAATCTAATCAGCTGTATTAACACCTACACCACAGATTTCAATATCACTATCTAGTTTTTCAGAAAAATGTACTTGCTACTGAAACTTGAGCCAAGACGTGTAGCCCAAGTGATATTTCCAGTATCTGAACAACAGCTCTGTACTCACAAGAAACTAAAAGAGGAAAATGATCTTGAATGACTCTTTGTCAATCACGACACAACTTGGGATTTAAAATTATAACTGCACGTTGTCAAGAGAAAAAAGTTTTAGCCCAGAGTTTCTTTAAGTCTCTTTGCTGTGGGTTTTTTTGAGTTTTCAAATGTTATGTTCCTGAACTATCTTCAATGAAGTATTTTAACTTTTAATAACTGTCTTTTAATGAAACAAAGAAGAAAGCAGAGTACATTTCCTGGCAACAAATCAAAACTTGGCAGGACTCAATTTACTGAGGTTTTTTCGATTGCTGTATTATAAAGGTAATTAAAGTGATAATCATTCCTGCTGCCCAAAGAACTGTCCCTCAGACTGCAGAGACATTTAAAAGCTGAAAGAGCAAATAGTCAGATTGTCCTGAGTAGAGCAACATTCCAGTTGACCTTCTCCTAGTCATCAGTAGTTCACTTTTCTCCAGAACTCAGAATCAAGTAATTTTCCCCCCTCCAATATTATTAAAAATGCATTTCTGGGCCAGTTTGATGAGCTCGCTCAGAACCCCCTATGCATTTGTCAAAAGAATTTAAGTCATAGGAAAAAATTATCTTTTTATCCAGCATATTAAACAATTTGGAGGTTTATTATATACGATATATCATCCCAGCTGATACCACTGGTATCATCAATGGAATACCATTTTCCTTTCAATTTTGTTGTGGCTCAGAATAACAAAACAATCAGAATTCTTGTTCTATGCCACTACGTGTTATTACAGATAATGCCTTACTACACAAAAAAATAAATCCTTTTTATGTATTTCAAAGACATAAGTTCAGAGAGTATCAAGTTATTTCTGCTGACAAATGATGTGGTGAAATACTAAGTTCACTGCTAACAACTTCACAAATTCATGAATTGTGTCACAATGACAAAAAAAAAATTATAAACTATTTGCCAGAGTTTGATGTAATATCCTGAAGAGAGAAGTAGTAAGTCTCTCAAAACCATCAGACATCATTGCTTTAGAAACCTGCAATTGTATTTTACATGCTTTTTGACTATGTAGTTCACATCAGGTAAATACAGGTAAAAAGCATAGCAAATATTCTCAGTATGCACACTGAATAGTGTTTTAAAATGCCAGTAATAGCAGGACATTTGTTCAGTGGCCCAAACCATCTGTTATTGATTAAAACCAGCCCTGCACCTCCAATATCTCAATCACTTGGAACATTTCCAGAATTTCTGCCTATCTATAATTCTAAAATAGACAGGGGGGAAAAAAGTAATTTTGAAAATCTCAAACACCTCACCACAGTTACTTGGTGCAATAAATGTGAGTTCATCTCAAGAAGCAGATGCAGCACTTCGTGTTAGATGCAGACCCCCTGCCTTAAATTAAAATATACACAGGCTCAGTATTCTGGGCAAATAAAAATGTTTAAATGAGCAGCTATTAGACAAGAGGTGAACCACAAGTTCAACATGCAGAGACCACAATGTGCACCAGAACCCCCAAGAGCTACAGAGAGTGGCTTAGGCATATACTTAGTGCCATGTTTTACTATAACCTGCCAATTTTTTTTTATGTCTTGGCATTTGCTGCATACTGTTAATCTTTTGAATGACTGTGGATGCAAGTAGGTGGAATATGTAATTCCAGGGGAATTCCATTATAACTTATCAGAAATGAATCTTACCACCTACTATACCATCAAGTTCCTGTTGTGCCTACGGATTAGTTCCCTCAAACTTGTTTCTTATTAAAGCATTTGAACTCTGAAATTGTACATTTTCTAAAACTTGAAAGGCACTCACAAGGAACTCGCTTGGCAAGAGTCAGCCATTCTTGCATTTTTAGCTCCTATGACCTTATTCACATGCTGCTTCTTTTATTAGGATATTTTTTAAGCTACTAATAACTTGTACACCTTCCCTGATTAAAGATGGAATTGATAATTCAAATCACAACTTAATGAAAAATAATATGGTTTAAGCATCACAGTATTAGAACATATGAGAAAGAACTTGCATAAGCAATATATTTACATGCAAATAACAGGCACCAGAGCACATGCAGTTTCTGCTCTGAACATCTTGACAGTTTCATCTTCAACTTTGTTATGGAGGCAAAAAAACCTCAATGACACAAACAAAAACACAGAAACAAAGCAGTGACAATTTGCATATATTGACTAAAAACTAAAATCACCCAGGCCTCGCTAGAGAGCATTAAGGACTGATTCCTTCAACTAGTTCAAACAGTCCTCCCATTCTGGCACAATCATAGATCTTCACTAACTGACTTACAGATTAACAGGGCAATGAAAAGAAAAATGTATTCTCAGGAGACTTCATTTCTCCTGAAAGCTCCCAGGCTGAGATTAAAGTAACACAATGTGAAAAGGAGCCATACAAGCCCCTGCCACACCACTGTGGTAATATTCATCTGCTCCAGAGGCACTATGTCTAGCAGGAATTCAGGAGTTAAATGTTTTTACTTTGATAGGAACATCTGTTTAAGCCATCTGCACATTTCCCTCGTGGCCATTTGTCCACAAGAAGCTGGGCTAAAGCTAAAGGTATTCTGTATAACAAGAAATACCTGTAAAAGGAGAAAAGAAGAATGGAGTAAAAGGAAAAGACAAGGAAGAAAGGGAGGAGGAACACAGAAGCACACAAAAAATAACAGCAGAAGGAATATCCAACAGAAGTATATTCCCAAGACGAGAAAACCAGCAGAAGTCTCAGAACAGAAAATGAGAAAGAATAGATGGATCCAAGCTGGAACATTTGGACCCATGTGGAAATGAAGTGAGTTGAAAGCACATGACTCTGCTGGGGATCAGACCTCAGGGCTTGAGTCTCCATTTGAGTATTATTTCCTGGAAACAAAATAGGTTTGAGTTCAGATTAGGAAGACATTAATGCTTCTTGCTGTGTTATTGCAATTCCATAATTCTGCAGTATCACCAGTCTATCAAAGAAGTTCTGTTTCAAAAGGTGAATCCTTAGTACACCAAATACAAGAGTTAGGATCCAGGAATGAAGCCTTTTCTATATGAGATAGAAGGTGGACATGACCATTTTCTGAATTAGTTTTTTTAAATTCAAGACTTCAGTGTTTCTGAATGGGAATAGCACTTCAAAATCCTTTCTTCCTCCCACCTCCACATATCTGGAGTCAGAACTCATTTCAGCAAGCTGGATGCTGAAAACATTTACCATTTAGAATAAGGTTGGTGTTTCCAGCTGGATGACTGAAATGCATCAGTCAGCCTGCTGAGCAGTTTGGAGACCCACAGCCAAGGGCACAGAAATGCATTTAACTTCAAAGAAGTAACTGCAGTGTATGTGAGCACGTGCATGGTTCTACTTTAGTAATCACTTATATACATAAGACTTAAAATTCAGGCAAATTTGCATGAGCCCAAAAAGTAATGGACTAAATGCAGTTTAACCCCTTGAGCTCCACATGTGGCCAAACTTCAGTGTAATGAAATCATTGTAGGTTAGGCTTTTTCACACATGCCAGAACCATCGTAACAGCTCCAGGTGCCAAAAGGGAGAAATGTTGCTGCCTTCCTCCTGCTGTGTTCCCCACTTATCCCACATGCCTCTCAAGCACAGAAACCCTTCATTAAGTTGGTGCAATTCAATAAAGAGGCAGAGAATTGACTATGTTTGTTTGGGGTTTGGATTGGGTTTTTTTCTGGGATAGCTTGCTGACATTTTAATGAGTTGAATCAAAGCATGAAGCATTCCAGCAAACATCAAAGCTGGCACAAGGTACTTGGTGAGAACACATAGGCAGGAGGACAGGAACAAGAACATGGGAGATGACAGCACTCCCTGTTTCAGCAGCTGTGAGCTGTTAAGCATGTTCACCCTGTGTTAAGAACCACGCACATAGTGGGCAGATATTTAGCAATTTCCCCTTTTACTTCACAGCCAATTTTAGATGGTAAAGTACCCAAAACAGAAAACAGCACCTACACGAGGTAAGAATCACCTCATTTTCACCTCCACGTTCTGTATATGAAGGAGGTGTGCACACAGAAATAACTCTGGTCAGACTTCCTGGCTATTCTCACTTAAGTTGAATGAAACTGGTATTATACGTATTTGTTCTCAAACTATTGAAGTCCACGTTGTAGTTAGAGAAAAAAATACGTTTTTTTTTTATATGTGACTAAAGTAGACATTCTAAGCATTTGCTTTAAGAAACATACTTTCCCTGTAGTTAATGCAAAGAAACACAGTCCTCCATAGGGCACCTTAGAAGTGCAATCTGGGTCAGGTGCCCTGAATGGCTGGCAGAAGAGCATTGCTTTCTGAAGAAGCCTAGGAAGGAATGATCCAAAAATATCTGTATGTTTAGATAGTGTGATCCCACATAATCTGAAAAGGAAATCACTAAATTACATTATGTCTTTGCAATTCAGTGGAGCTTATTTCCCAGATAAATAAAGACTAAAACAGTACATCTAGATTTTGATCTGCACTTCCCTAAAGGACAGCTGTAAATACACAGATTTGACCCAGACACATCACTAATTTTTTTCTTTTTCACAGCTAGTGACACCTACTCTTCTTCTACATTTACATTTGAACAAAGAATATAAGGCCTTCAGTTGACCTGAATTTGCCCTACTGCTATAAAGGAAGAGATATAACAGATGTCTCCTGAGGAGGATAATATAAAATCATTAACAGAAAATAAACAATGGTTCTGAAGACCTTAAATTGCTCGGAAGTTGTTTTGAATCTATACTTCTTCCTAAAAGCTTGACCAGATTAAAAACTTGTTTAACTCAACCAGGAGTTACCTTCTGTCCTCTGCTCTGAGCCTACCTGAAAACAGAAAGTTTGGATAAACATAAGGGATCTATTACCTCTTCTCTCACCTCTTCCTCCTTCAAATGATTTATATCACTGGCATCCTCTGTAAACCAGCTAACTAACGCTTCCCCACAGTTCTAAATCTGTATGTAGAACATATTTCCTACAAACAAAAGCAATGTTAAAAGAAATCGCCTCCAAACACATTCCTAAAACTTTTGTTGAGTAAAAATAGTTGGAAACACAGTAAACCCATCCCTCCAGAAGTTTCATTCTTGTCTTTAAGCAAAATAAAACCATTGGAGGAGTGTGACAAAATAGAAAAACAGCACCTATTTGTCCTTAGCAATAACATTTACTATACTTGACAGCATGGGAAGGCAGCTGAACATCTGAAACCTTTTTCTGTTTATCTTTCTGTCACAAAAAAACACAGGCACCTTTTTAACCATGAGAATGACAGGCAGGGAATCATATTTAATATCAGGCTGACTAGATAAAAAAATCTGGTGTTCTAGGACACTGTGCCTCCTAAAACATCTTATATCTTCTGGTGTGTTATAGAACATCCAGGCATAATTGATCATATGTATTCAGGTATGCTGTAGAATGTAAAATATGTAAATCATTAAATATTCAATTATATGTAATATTATGTAAACTACATAATTTTTAATTATACATAGAATAATTGGTGTGCATAAATAAATGGGATCATAGACCAACTGACTTAAATTGCATACACTTAAAAATGTTTCCAAGAGGCACTACCTTCAAAGACATACAGGGACAGATCAACACCAACCAGAAATCTGGGTGTGACCCCACAAACACTTCCCAAATGTGGAAGAGCAAGGCCACACACTGGAATTCAGCAGACACAAGTCACCATCACCTGGATCAAAAAGCCGCAACTCTACAGACTCTGCTGAATAGAATTGTAACACTCTCAAAATTAACTTTTTTTGACAAGCAACATAACAGCCTGCTGAGTAAACTCAATGTCCCAAATGCAAAGAAGTCAGGCATAGCTGGTTTTACTCAGGAAATACGTCTGCATTAAACTGGCTCTAGCACCTCTAACAATACTACCCTGTCTTCAGACACATATTTGCAAAGTAGCTCTGCTGCAGATAGACTTTTCCTCTTCAGCTCTGCTGTTAGCAGCCTCAGGTTTTTTTCATACAGCTAAGTCCTCAGGGAAAGAATTTATTTTTAGCATATTACTAAAAACTAGAGTAAATATTCTCAGTGTCTTCATTATTTTACCAGCTTTTAAACAGCAACATCAAATCCTGTCCTTCATCTTGCTACCAATAGCAGTAAACATGCACAAGGAACAGGAGTCTGGGTCACCCATTATTTGGCAAGCTCAATGCAGAACTACTATTTCCCCCAAATACTATCTCTAACCATGGTGCAATGTGGGCAAGAGAGGCATGTTGACATACTTCTCTGAATCTGCATGACTCAACACCTGCACCATGACTCCAAATGCCAACTACACCAAACTCTCCCTGTGTGGTTTACCAAAACTCTGACGTGCTTGGGGCAGGTGACTTCCAACCTCCACCCTCCTCCTGTGCAAACACACACAGTCTGTAGTTTCATTATTAGTGTTTGCTTTCATTTTAAAGGCTTACTAGGATTGATTTTCCACACTATCTTGTTTCGCTGATAGTATGTTTGGATTTTGATAGCAGCACTGGCTGTACCAATAAAAATAAATCTTAGTAAATTACTATCATAACACAATAAATAATATGTGCCCAAGTACAGGCAAGAAAATTGATTAGGATGGACAGCCTGGAAGACATGAAAACAGAATTATTAATAATAACTTGAGTAAGGAAAAGCACCCAAGTCTATAGCCCAAATAGAAAAGAATGCTTGGTAATTAAATGTTAGTTAGTAGCATTAGCTGCCAAAAGCTGTTCACTTGCAGTGATCAAGCTGTGCTTTAAAATGATACTGACCAAGGAAATTAGGATTCAAGTACTCCCATATCCTTAGACCAGGTCATAATAGGACATGTTTTTCTTTCTAGAAACAAAGCCTTGTTCCAGTCACAGCATGGGACTGATCCGTGTTATTGTTTGCACAGTCAGATAGCATAAGTAAAGCATTTTAAGCGGACAAAAAACCAGCTCCCAACACTAATGCCACTGCAGTCTGCATTTTTGGATAACACTAATAAAAAGCAAAACCTTTAGGCAATAACTTCTTACCATCTGACAACAATATGAGAAATAACATTAGTGGTTGTCCTAGGGATGGGCTCACCCACTTTCTACAGCCCTTGCTGCTGTGCCTGGCATATCCTGCTCCTTCAGTGAGGGGAGAGCAGGACACAGCAGTCCTGCCCCTCTGTGCTGCCCACTGACAAGAGCAGCAGAGATAGGGGTTAAACCCTGGCAGGGCAAAGAGCAGAGAACAGCCACACCTTGCTGCCAGGTGAGTGACAGACCAGCAGCCTGACCAGCAGCCTTAACCTCCTGTTCTAACCCTCTAAGAGTCACAATGAACATAACACAACTGTAGTCCCGGAAATAGCCATAAAACATATAGATTTCAATTTGATTTTAACCCTATGTACATTATCCTATTAGCTTTCCATTTCAACGGATAACATAATTTGCCAGGATTTCCTCAGTGTTAAAGCTCTCAGTCCCTGACGCCTTTGAAACATCACTTTTAAAGCAGCAGACATCTGTATACCTCAGGTGATTGCATGGTAGCTGCTGAGATTCTTCATTCCTCTCAGATGTGCAGAAAAACCATGCAGTACTACCAGCTGAAGTCATGTGAGGACTAAATTCATTGACTTGATGGCCTTCAGCTTGTTCTTGTTGATTGATGAGACAACTTCAGCTGCTAATCAAAAGGGATTTGGGAAAAAAACCTAAAAGTCCCCCTTGCCTGAGCCAGTGCACAGCAGTATGAATTGTCTCTCTCTATGCTGCCTCTGTTCTGTGCACAAACAGAATCTCAGTCTCCTGGTGCTAAATGAACAACAAAAATCAAATGGAATTTTTTCAAAAACCAGCTTAAAAATCAACGAAGAAAGCAGAAAATGATGCTTATGTTCTTTCACAGCACAGTTTTCTTCAATACTCACAGGAATATAAAACCAACTATGAATAGGACTGTGGTGAGCAAGAAAATTACATCAATTCGTACACTTCCTTGTTCTCCCATCTCTATTAACTCTGCAAAGCAAAGCTATCATAAGGGGAAGTAGAACACTTACATTGCTCAGAAACAGCACTGGCAGCTGGCATGTTGAAACCCAATGTAAGGGCATGTGTGCAGTAAATACCATATAAAGCTTTTTTTAAAAAATTCTTCTGAAGAACATAGGTGAAACTAACTACAGCCTCAAATGTTCAAAATGCAGGAATCAGTCTCCTACCCTCAACAACAGAAGGCAGCAGGATGTTATTTGTAAGATCTTGAGAGATTTTGAGTTCCTTTTTCATGTAGCCCAGATACTGAAAATCTTTTAGGAACTCCAAGATTACATGTGCATGCATCTTCTATACAAACATGAAAACAGATTTTATTTAAGAAATAGGATTTTAATGTCGTTACTTTGTCAAGGAAGTAGGGCTTTAAGAGCACCAAACATCAAAAGAATTGACAATTCTCTAAGCAGGCATCTCAGCAAAACTGTCAGGAAACTATTTACCTGTCTGGTTTATAAATGAATCATACATAAAAGTTCCTTCCAATGAGCAAAACTGCAGTGTGGTTGGGACATAAGCATATCTCACTTTTAATCTCAAATTCTTAAGATTCATATCTGCTAACAAAAAAACCTCTGCAGTAACTTACTTATACAAACATGTAGAAATCCACATTATTGCATCTGACATCACGATCTTCCCCAGCACAGCTCATACACTTCATCCTTCAGGAAAAACAAAATAAACCCATCAGTTACCTAAACTCTGCTAAGCACAGAATGCCATGCAACTGCAAGTTTTAAAACACAATAAATTAAGCACAGACATGATAGCTTCTCCTAGGTGTAGTGCCTAAGCACAGTCTCTCACCTGCAGATGATATCCCTGACTCAATTATAACGTGCAAAGGCACATGCAACATCCACAGAAATAAACCCTTAAAAAGTAGGAAAAAAACAGCTGCAAGTTACAAAAAATGGCAGACAGATGAATACAAAGAGACCCCCCTCCTTAGTCAATATAAAAACATTGCAAAGATAAGCAATAGAAATTAATGTATATCATTATCAAAAGAATCTCTAAAGTTACAAGACTTCAGAAAAAGTGGGATAACTCTTGTTTCACTTTGACATCAATCCAAATCTTTATGGCAGTCAGACCTTCGCATTACCAAATTCAGTACCTGTACCACTGCTAATTCCTAAAGAGCTCATGTCCTTCACCAAAATAAAAAACTGGAGGAAAAGCATGACAACAGAGAACAAAAGCCTCTCTCCTCAGCCTTAAGGTAAAGCTGAATAAATGACAATACACAATGTTCAAAACACTGCAAAAAGTGAATCTACACAATAGACCACAGAACCATGTAGAAGGCAATGAGTGGAAACTCCCATCACCACCAGACTCTTCACACCTCCCACCGCTGTCACAAAAGAGGAAATGAGAGCAGGCATTTAGTGATTGGGACTGAGAGACCAATGAAATCCTCTTACAAACTGGGACAGTGAAAAAAACCCCAAGCAATAATGGCCATCATTGTTTTCTGTTCTGAAATGACACTTCTGCACAAGTAATCATTTTTGCATAAATCTTTGCAGAATTAAAATCAGATTTGTTTGCTGAAGGTAACAGGTACTATAGACATAGCAGTTCAGCTTAGAAAAGGTGATTACAGACTTCTGGGAGTTGTTTTGTACCAGTCTGGCTCTGAAAACTTCAGGGAACAAGTTCTTCACTTCCACTAGAAAATTTTCACTTCCATTTGCTGCAGAAAGTTTTATCTCTCACCTTTTTTTTTTTTAAACTCCATGCACATACAAGTGCTCAAAGTCCCATCACCCCTTATTGTCATCATGTCATATGGAAAAAGTTAAGCAGTCCCAGGTAGAACAGGTTTTCTGGATGGCAAAATACTAGAGAAAATCCAGCTGAAGGAGGCCTTGGTCATTTATCTCCCCCTCAAAGATCTCCTGTAACAAAGAAACACTATACCATGAGTTTGTGAGTTACTGCGTTGTCTGTCCAGCTACCCAAAAGATTAAATGTCTTAACCCAACTTGAGACTGCTTTCTTTTTTACAAAATATCTAAAGGCACACTTCAGAAAAATGGATCAGAGAACCAATGATGCCCATGTCCCCATGCCGCTGTCCCTCTCCACATCCCTGTTTTTGTGATTGACCTTTACTTTCCAATAGTTAGCCTCTAATCACTACAAAATCCAGTATTTCTTACTATCTACCTCAAAGCTGACAGAAAACACTGCTAAAGGCTGCTAAGAACTGATTTTCATCCCTTTCTCAACTCCACTGCCTGTAAAATGTGTTAATAAAGCCTTCTGAGCTGCATTAGAATCTATTCTGACAAAAGACAATCACCAATTCTAAGAGCATTACCATGCTTTTTGCACTGCTGAGCTGTAAAAGCAAAATTACAGAAAAGAGACATCAAGAAAGTCTCAGTACCAGGAAACACCTCAAATTTCTAAAGACACATTACTGTAATAGTTGAGAAGATCCTCCATTTCATTTCCTGTGGATCAAATTTGTACATCTTTACTCAGTCCTAATTCAACTTGAACCCACTGACTGAACAAAGACATAAGAGGCAAAGCTCTTTAGGCCTTGCAAAATTTTCCACAGTCCAAATGAGAAGAGACTATTTGTTTCAGAAAGACTTGGAGTACAGTGATGCTCTAAATAATTGAAATGCAGCACTAGTTAACAAATGGCTTGCTGCAACATTATATGGTAAACTCACAAATGAAAATGGACTGTCTCTGACCACTTACATACCATTAAATACCCAAAGAACATGATTAAACAAAATGTATTTTAAAGCACTCTTTTGCCAAACTTCACTGGAAGTACTGAAATGAGGAAAACTCCTTGCCCACCATTACCTTCTGCTTTTTCTCTTCGCATTCAAACTAGTTTTAGTTTTGCTTTTATAACACAACATTCATGAGCTGCTCATGCATGTGAAGTTCCTCAGAGCTCAGCATAACAATCTACACAATTTTAAATGAGGGTCCTTATACAATTTATTATAGCATCTTAGCTAATCGGGTTACACTCCATTCCAAACCAGGAAAATATTATTTAGATTTCACAATTTTAAAAAAATAAAACAAAATACACCTAATCATGCATAAGAGCATGTATCTGTACAAAATACTACATAGCTTAATTTGCAGCAGAAGTAAAAATGACCCCAGATGACTGTTTCTTTGCTTTCACCCAAACTGTAATTATCAATATATCTACTAGAGCTCTCAGCTGATGGTAATTTTGTTTTAAAATGAGTTAGTTCAAATAAAACTCTTCATATATAAAACAACTATCGACAATGCCGATTTATACGCGCGTTATAGTCTTTCCAAGATGATGTCAGACAGAACAGCAGAGGAACTTTGACTTTACCTTATAAATATCAAGTGAAATGTTCTGGAAATAATCTGGACATCAGATGGGTGGAATTTGGCATTTCAGAAATGACTCGTCAGCCATCCCACAGCTGGGCCACAGCGCCTGCACTGCTCTGACACCCCTCAGTGCACACCAGGGTCTGGTACTGCCTGGAGAGGCACCCACAGTTACCACAAAAACCCACTAGGAATTTCATCACTGTTTTCAGCTACAGCAGAATGAGGTCGTTTAAGATGAAAACATGGGAGCAATTATACCTGACCTGTCTGAGTTTAAAAATGATGACAAAGGTCTGCCTTGGATTCCTGCAGGAGCATGGTGGTGTTTTCACCGGTTCTTACACTTCGGACATTCCTGTTCTGCAGCCCATCCCTGAAACACATCATTTTAACACAAACAACTACAGTACTTTAAGAAAAACTGAGCCCCATCGCTTAGGGCAGGGCACAGGCTAGGGGGAGACCAAGCTGGGACCCGAAATATCCTGTAAAGACCCTCAACTTCGGGCCCATCAGCTGAGGCCACCTCAGCAGGGAGGCTGCTGAGGCGACGGCAGTGCCCACAGAACTACAGCCTACTCAGCTTTGACCCCATTATGAAACAACAACCCTAACTTTGAAGCCGCTGAAGAACATCTTCATTAAAAAACTCGGGCGGAAAAGCGCGGAAAAAGGGCGAGAACACCGGAGCGCTGCTCCGCACCGGGCAGGGGCTCACTGCCAACTCCGGCTCCGCAAGCTCGAGGGACTCTCCTGGTCTAGGCGACCACTAGACCAAAAAGAATCCCCCCCAGCCAACCAAACCCCCACAGCGCTGGCCGGGCTGCAGCCCCAGCCCAGGTGAGGTGAGGTGCGGGGCGATGCGGGGCGGTGAGCAGCACCCCGCCCAGGTGAGGTGCGGGGCGATGCGGGGCCGTGAGCAGCACCCCGCCCAGGTGAGGTGCGGGGCGATGCGGGGCCGTGAGCAGCGCCCAGCCCAGGTGAGGTGCGGGGCGATGCGGGGCCGTGAGCAGCGCCCAGCCCAGGTGAGGTGCGGGGCGATGCGGGGCCGTGAGCAGCGCCCAGCCCAGGTGAGGTGCGGGGCAATGCGGGGAGCAGCGCCCAGCCCAGCCATCCCCAGCGCCCTCGGGGCAGAGCTCTGGGGCGTCCCCGGACGCCGCCTCCTCCCCGAGAGATGGAGGGGGGGGTAAGAACAAGGAGGGGAAGGCGCGGCGAGGAAGCGGAGCAGAGGCACCCCCGCCTCTGGGGCACCTCCGGGGCGGGGCGGCCCAGCAGGTGAGCGCGGCCGCAGCTGCGCCCCGTGGGCGGAGCGGAGCGCGGGGCGGGGAGCGCCGTGCCGGGCTGTGCCGTGCCGGGGACACACTGCCTCCTTCCCTCCCTCCCCTCCGCCCGCACTCTCTTCGTTGTCTCTGCCGGGACAGCGCCCGAAACTCGGCGGTGGCCGCGGCCCCTGACGGCTCCCTGGACGCGGGTGAGTGGCCGTACCCGACCCCGGCGTGGGGCTCGTCCCGCTCCGCAGCTCCTGCCTCGGCTGTTGTGGGGGTGAAAGGAGGAAGCGAGACGGGTTCGGCTCCCTCCGGCCCGGGCGGCTTCCGTGGGGCGCCCGGCGGGCAGGGACGGGGTGCGGGGCTCGTCGCGGGTGTGCCCCGCCGGGGTCGGGCGGGGGCGGTGGGGTTTCTCCTGCCCCGGGGGGTTTCTCCTGCCCCGGGGGGCTGCCCCTGCCCCGGGCGCCGCTCTTGTCCTGGGGCTGCTCTTGCGGCGCCTCTGTGTCTGGTTCTGGGGCCGGGAGCTGCCGACTTTGTCCGTCCGAACCTCCCCGCCACTCCCCGCGGCGGTGCGGGCAGAGCCTGTCCGGCTGTGCCCCGTGCGAGGAGGCAGCGACAGCCCCGCGGCCGGTCCCTGACAGAAACATGGAGTTTCCTCCTGGCAGAAATGCCAACTTTGGCGGTACCAACTTCTTTTTCCCCACCCAGCCGCCTTGATGCTCTGTTTCGGTCTCCGCGCGACGGAGAGTTGTGGGGATAAAACGCACAGTCTTTTAAATGCTCAGGTTTCCAGCTGAATGGCGACAGACAATAAGGGATGAAGGGGCAGGAATGCCTGATGCTTTTGTGTATGCACATGCCAGGCGTGCATCTATTAAAAAACAATTTTCAGTTCATCGCTAGAGAATTCCCCGTTTGCATTAGGGTATGAAATATTAAAAGAATTGGATTATGGCATTCTGCGGTTACATTTTGTCCGTTTGCTTGTGGGCCCTGAGTGTTGCACCGCTTCATTTCTAGATTGTTCAAGTACACAGAGCAAGGTGTTGGGGCGGACACGGGAGCTCTTGCAGGAGGTTTGTGTGCAGAGATGATGTTGCTCTGTTTCCTGGCTCTTGCCAATTGGATACTTCAGAGGGCAATGTGCAGAGCAGACGGGTGTGGGAGAATCGGTTCTCGTACTAGAGCTTTTCCTAGTTTTAGAAACTCATTTAAAGCCTGGTTTGCAGTGTTTTTTATCTCTACAAATAGTCAGTGTCAAAATCCTGGATACTCTTGTGTGTTTAGTTCCTTTTAAATCTTGCTTGGTCCTTGGCCCTGTACAGTCATTACACTATTAACAATGTAATAGCAAATAATCTCTTTGGCTTTCCATCTCTCAAATAATGCAGTGCAGGGCTGTGCTAATCAAATAGGAAGCTATAGCCAAGCATAACCAGTGTAGCCTTCTGAGTAAGGCACTATGAAGAAGTACTTCTTCAGTGGTTAAGCAATAATTCATAACCATCTTTTTTCAAAAAAATGTATATGCAGGATATCCTGTTTATTTAGTTCCTGAAAATGGCTGTATTAAAAAATTAGCTCTTTGTCTTTGGACTGAGAGATTTTGGTCACCTCGAGACACTGCTATGGGAACCTGCAAATATGCTCTGAGGAGAGAAGTAAACACAAGGCTGAATTAGATACCTTTTTTCTTTAATGCTTCTCACTCTCACCTTGGGTTTCATAATAAAATACAAGCGTGTGTTTCAGTTTAAGAAATAACTAAATGCTGGAATTTTCAATTTTCTTGATCTGCATAGTTTTGCTCAGTCTTTTGCTCAGTTTTGCTTTTTGTAAACGTGAATATAGCCAAGTTCTAAAGATGTATGATTATCAGAATGAAGTATATTACTTTTGGAATTTTGACTTTAAAAGTTTATACATATAATAAAGGTATTTTACTAGTTATTATATGCATGAATTGCTAAACACAAAAGAATTTAGAGGCAGCGCAAAAGAATTAAGAGTTAGCAATACTTTGAAATTTTCATCCTACATCTCATAATTCAGATTTAGGTATGAAGGAATTGCTGCCACTCAGTGGCTGATACAAACATACAGAAAAATATATTCAGTTACACAGATGCGATGTTTGTGTGGTTAATGAATAAGTCATATGGCAATTCTGTTCTGTCAATATGTGTGAGAATTGGTCAGGAAGATGCTTGTTGTCAGTAGAAAAGAGCTCATTCTCAATTTCTGTCCACTTTGTGTTTAATTAATTATAACCCACCTTTTAATTAGACAGAATTATACAGTAGGGTCATACTTTTCTTATTGAATGGAACAGTGAAATAGCGTAATAATTTTTACTTTTTGATGACACAGCATAGAAGGAATTATTTCTGTATAAGAAACTATTTCTAAACTAAAAACTTTGGAAATTTGGCTACTTTTGCTAAAGAGAAATATTTAAAAGAACCTCTCAAAGGGAACTTGACTATTTGATGCTACATAGATCAAGGAAATAACAATAAAACTTGGAAAGATGCTATCTTTTATTAAAATAACTGATTTCCTCTGAGAAGCATAGAAGCTTTCAGGCCTCTGAGTTTATTTTGATGTCTAAAAATCATAGTTGTTACAATTAAAGTTCATCTCAGATCGAGTCTCATCCCGAAGTGTTCAAGACAAGGTTGGACAGGACTTTGAGCACCCTGGTCTAGTGGAAGCCCATGGCAGGGGGATTGGAATGAGATGAGATGATCTCTGAGGTCCCAGCCTAAACCAGCCTGTGATTCTATGAGTACCTCAGGGCCTAATAGTTCAAATTAACCATCCATCCTTGTTTCCAGGATTCAGTGTCACCCTGCCATTGTGCAAAGGCACAGATCCTCTGCCTGTGGATGTGCTTCCTATCCATAGCTGGAGCTCAGCTCTGGCTGGTGCTCGCAGTGAGACGAGCCCCTTCATCTCCTCCCTGCAGAGCTGCAGTGCCACCCCAGGTGGGACTGTAGCACCTGTGAGGTATCAGGGCTCACTCAGTGCAGCCCAGCACTGAGGTATGTGCCCCTATTGTGTTCATTGACACAGGTATTTATGGTCCCTAAAGCTAACTCAGGTGTGTCTCTTCATGATGCAGTCTAAGTGCATTATGTACCTATAGTCCACCATCCCATTCATTGCATTTACAGAACATATACCCAACCTAGTGTGAAAAGAGTGGAGGAAAAAAGGAATAGGCTATGGATTGAAATGTTTGTTGCAGATGAGTCAGAGCTGAATGTGAAAGATGACAAGAAGGGATTTACCAGTGGAGTCTGGGGGCTGGCTCACTTCATTAGGAACTGAATTCCTCTCTTAATCATCCACTCACTGATGAGAAAGATTATGTGACTTTTGCTCTGGGTTTATCCTTGCATTAAATGCAGCTCCTCCATTGTGCTTATCAGGTTCTGTCCAAAAGCTGCCTAAAAAGCACCAAAACATTTTGTATTATGATAGTGGGTTTTAACTGTTGTCCCACGACAAAACTTGTCATCTTCTCTGAATCTTCCTTTACCTGCATAATCTGAGTGCAGAATTTGGTTCTGTAGAGCTCTATGTGGAGCCAAAGGACGAGGAGCAGGAATGAGGAAAGGGGGAAAGCTACACCCATTTAGAGCCATTGGGGTAGCACATTAAAAGTAATCATCCTGCATCCGCTTGGCTGCTCTTTGCAAAGATGCAATAAACAGAAATGAGCCTGGGAGAGCTCTTTACAGCCTTAGTAAAATAGTGCTGAAGTGGCTTGTGTTGTATTCTCATTTAAAAGGCAGTTTTTTCTACCCGAAAGAGTTTTACACTTCCTTAAAGAGGCATTGCCTCTCTAAGTCAGAGCTCCCCCCACAGCTTTTTACAGTGTTTGAGTGCTTTTCCAGAAGTCTGCTCTGTATATAGCAATGTACTGCCTGTACTTCTACAGGGCCACCTAGATTATCCATACTGCCTTTAGGACTGGAAGCTGCACCGGTGTGCTGTCCCTATACCAGACACCAGGAAAGGTAGAGAAATGAGGGGTCTGGCACACAGGAGTACTGGGTACTGCACAAATCTGACCTTGGCAAGTCATGCAAGATTTATTTCTGGTCTGTTCTAGACCAGACTCTGTTATTACACATAACATTGATACAGAGAATGGAAATCTGAAGTGTATATCTATATGTTTCAAATTCTTTTCTGTAGTCTTTTTCTTTCAATTAAAATTTATAGAAGTGGAACATGTCTGCCTTTCAGTGAGAGGAAGGTGCCCTGACATCCATGAAGTAAGCTAAGTTTCGAACCTGTTGCTTTTTTCTGATTGATGATAGAGTTGACAGTTTCTGACTAAAAGATGGAAGTGATGCAGCACAGATTTATGTCAGTAGCTGCAAATCCAAGAGGCAGGCCATAAAATAAATTCTTTACAAATATTTCTCAAGATGAGAAAGTGCATAAAACCTCTGAATACTTTTTATGGTATCCTCTTACTGAAATTTATGTGTTTTCTAGTAATTGTTTTGCCATTGAGTCTAATGCTCTATCTGGAAAAGTTTATTTAAGGATATTTAACATAGTTGGTACTCATATGATAATAATCACCATCCATAAAGTCTGGGAATGACTATCACAGATCGTTTCATGAAACTGATGCACATTAAGCTTTTAACCTTGTATGATACTTGCCTGATTCCTAAGGCAGGAGGGTGTGTGCTTGCCATCTCCTCCCATTTTATCAGCCAACCGTCAAACTTCAAAAATAAAAATAATTGAAAAAAAAGGCAGCACTTCTCTATGCTCCAGAACAAGATTATTTTTAAATCCAAGGTACCACCTGCTTTTGAGAACAAAGCAGATATACAAAGTGTATCTATATCCTGCTGATTCTAATACTTAGAGCTGTGAGCAAAGTATGGTCTTGTTTGGTTGAAATGTAACCAGGTGGTTTCAGTTTTGCCGACTGGTAGTGGGAGTGGAGCTGCCACAGCTCCTAGGAGAGTGGCTGATAGCTCCAGATGTCATTGTGCAGGGCACTGGACACGCCTGGGGCAAAGAGACCCTACCAGAACAAGCTGTTCCCAAACTGCTTAGGAAGGGTTCCTCTCCTTAATGATGTCCTTTCCACCTTATTGGCCTCAGAGGAGTTGTCTGAATTAGTATCTTGATTCTCACCTCCTGGATGGCTGAAAACCTCTGAAATGTCATGTACATTTTGCACATGGGCGGCTTTGATTTGCATTTTGTTTAGTCTTTTGCAGCCTCATAAAAGTATTAGGCATCTATAGACCTGGTTTAATCCTGGTTACCCGCTCTCAATGCAGCATATCTTGAAATATATGCAGTAAATCTAAACTTCAGGCTCAGCTTTGTCCCCACCCCTGAGCTATGGAGTAATTCATGCTACTGATTTGGAGCTGGAAGCCTGGACTTGTGTTTGTTTAGCCTCATTATTTGTTGTGTGACAAATTGGTAATAATGACATGACAAAGAGAGAAAACTGCATGGATGTTTAGTACTCAAATGTCAAGTTACTTTTTGTTTTTCCTCTTCAGCACCAATTTATTAGAGATCTAATAAAATCCTTGCTTGTGTATTTGACTCTTTATCATATTCTCAGGTTTCTCGAGGAAGTGAAGCTTAAGCTTTGCCATGGTTTTTCTGCTGAAGGAACTAATGAAATCTGAGTGTTTGTCAGGACCGCTGTGTTCCTTGTCATACCAAAGATATTTAATTTACTTCAGTGCATTGAATGTATCAGTATTTACTATGAGAATCAGCTTAAGAGAACAAGAATTTTTGGTTCTGATACCAGATTTGTCTTCCTGATAGTAAAGCTTTTATTTTTTTAACTTATAATGGCTTTTTTTTTAAGATTTAGGTGTTTGAACATTTAGACAGATACTTGCAAAGATGATCAAAACTGTCTAGCAGCCAAACTCAAGGTTAAGCTTGGCTTCTGCAGTCTGTCTTTGTGTGGGAAATTCTGAGCACAAAGCTATTGCTAACATATTGTCTGATAGCTGAACTATGCTTTTCTAGGAGGAGACTGATTCCTGCTTGAACAAAAGAGGAATCTTGTATTTCTGTCTTAAAAAAAAGTCCCTCCTTCTAAAAAAGTCCTCTGTATAAAAGTTTGGTAGGAAGATATGGTCCAGCCACTAACAAGTAGTGCTCATCATATGCTTTTGAGTTGTATTCTCAAGGGAAATTAAGATCAATAGACATAGTACAATCGTGTTGACAGACTGTCATGTCTGAAATGTGACACTGACTGCCCTGTATGTTTTAGCTCAAGATATGTAGGATATATTTTGTAATGCCTTTAGGTGACTGCATTTTGCTGGTGGGACTGTGTAACCAAAGTGGGTATTTTGTATCTCTCTGAATTTTGATAGGGCCTTGCTAAAGAACACAGTTGTGTGTCAGAATATTTTGCTGAAAAACTCTGGTGAAAGTAAGATTTATTCCTGATTTATATCTATAAAATGTTTTTAATGTATACTGCTGTAAGAGAGCACAGATGGCTGTCTTACATCAAGCAGGTGCTGCCAGGCTCTTTCATTTTGATAATGAAATCTGGTTTTTCAGAAGAAATTAAAAAACTAGATCTGAAACCCTTAGTCATACAAGTATCTCTGCAGGTGAAGGAGTAGATTTGATTATAGATGCTTTCAGTATTGACAGATGCCTGGCTTTGGTTTTGGGTTTTTTTAAAGATTATTTTTTTTTTTTAATAGTCTGGTTCCTGTGCACCCTGAGCAATGATGATCCCATTTGTTCATGTCCAGTGAGCTGGTGTGTTAATGTTGTGTTCATGCTGAGCTGTGAATTACTCAACAAGAGTTTAGCTGTTTCCTTATGTGTTGGCTGATGACTGTGGCCTTCACTGCACTCAGATCTTCTCACTAATGACTCGGGGATGCTGATTGCCAAATATCCAGAGCAGATTTGTGTGTCAGGGAATTCATGGGAGCGCTCTCAGATTACATTTACTTATATTCCTCAGTAACTGGCAGGAGCCGACAGTCATGGTTTCTGTTTGACAAAGAAAACAGTAACCCAGGGGCAAGAGCTTCTTAATATGGACCTCTGCTCTTCAGGTAATTTGAGAGCCAGAATGCATCTAGTTTTGCTTTGGACTGAATGCAGTGAGCCATCAGCACTTGAGCATGTCTGCTCCCATTGTCTCATCTAAAACGGAGATGTCAGCATCCTCAGTCACCTGGTTCCTTCAAACCTAGCATTAGGGTTGGGGAAGGGCAGATTAAACCGGGGTCAGTAGACAGCACTTGCTTAGAAAAAATCATTTGGGGGAAGTAGAGAGCAGGAAGACACAGCTCAAAGCAGCACTACAGCTTTGGCAGGTATCTTGGCCCCAGCTCTGCCCTGTAAAAGGAGCACGTCTTGTTGTGCAAGTCCAGTGAAGTCGTTCCAGTGGAGGACTCCCCACCTTTACAACAGCAGAAGAGAATTTTCATGTGGGAATATTGCCAGATACTTTTTCTGGTGGATTTTTTTTTTCCCACAGGACATTTGAAGAAACATGTTATTTGGACCAAAGAATTTTATAGGTCCCTTTGTTAATCCCCACCATGCTCGTATTAGGTTCTTAGGACTTTTTTCCTTTCTCCAGTTTCCTTGGACCCTTACAGGGAGGAAATCTGCAATCAATTTATACCTCTCATCTCATCCATAATTGGAGAGTGTCCATTCAGTTGGCAAAACTTGCTTTGTCGCACATACACTTGAGAAAATCTTAAATATGGAAGGTCCTCTGTAATCTTAATCCTCCCCATTTACTTGGTCTAGTTTCAACAAGAGGTTGTATTTATCTCCAGGAAGTCGGGGCGTGTCTGTGTCATCCATGCAGTAGTCTCAGCTGTGATTTCAGAGCTCTCTGGCTGAGCCATGGCAGCCTCGGTGCAGGTTCCCCAGAGCTGCCCAGCAGCCAGCTCGGCTCCGCGGGGTTTTGTGGCATTGGTGCCACGTGCTGTTAAACTGCTGTCACTGCCCCTGAGCTGCAGGCTCTGTGTGCAAATACCTCACACTGCTGGCCTAGGGAAGTGCTTTTGGTGGAAGTATATGTTGGTTTTATCTAAAGTAAAAACAAGTTTTGCTTGAGGTGGGTGATAATGCTCTGTTGCAGCCTGTACTGGTTTGGTTTTTAGGCAAGCCTTTCCATGTTGCTCTATTTCTTAAATGATTGAGTCTGCACCACAGACACCCCGTGTATCCATTGAAGGGAATATGGAGGTTGCTGATGAGGGAAAGCGGGAATGCCAAAGCTGCCATTTAGGCGAGTAAGTTGATTGATTTCTGCTTTAAGGCAAGAGCAGGTGGGAGAGGGAGCAGCAATATGAGACTGGAGATGGACCTGGAGGGCCCAGAGTGGTGAGAAAGGCCAGGCTGTGTGACGCTGCCTGTACATGTTGCTCAGAGGGTGCTGCCAGCCCCACTGCTCTCCCTTCATCCTCACAGTCTCCAGCTCCTCTCCAAAACATTTGTAATACAACCCAAATGCTCACTGGCTGGAGCCAGGGTGGGGAGAGGAAGTAGAGCTCTGGTTGGTTCCTGTATTCTGTTTTTGTTTCAGTTTAATTTGCAAGCTTGCTTATTTCTAGCAGTGCTGCTAAGATTTTCAAGGCAACCCCAGAGTTTTAGTGTAATCTGTACCAGTGTCTGTCAGATTGATTTTCCTGACCTATTTTGGGTCTTGCAATTTGGAATTAATGTTGCTTTCCTTTTCCAGTGGGTGGCAGTTGAAGCAAGGAGAAATGTTTATTTGCTTGGAAGTTTATATAGATAAGTATTTAAGGAATGAAGAAGAAGCCAAAATAGGCCAGTCCTTCATTGTCTCTCCTTATGTCAAGTTCTGTTCTTTTTCTATTGCAAGTCCTAGCTGAAGAAAAGAACAAATGAAAGGACCTCTTGTGACCAAAATCTGCTTTAAGTTTCAATCTCCTACTTTTGTGTGTTGTTCTGTTGCTGATTTCCTTATTCTCTTACTAGTTAATAACTGTGAACCCAATCTTTCCATCACTAGAACTCTGCATTGCATAAGCCTCATTTCAAAACTTTGAAACAGGGAGCCACTGGCTTCTTGCAGCAAAGTGTTCACCTTCTCAGAACTGGATTTTGATTTTGAATATGACATGTAGTAGCATTTCAATCTTCTTTTAAAAAGCAAATCTTGACAAGAAGACTTTAATACTGATTCTTAGAAAACTAATGTATAATATAACACTAATATCTATTTCCTGAAAGGGCCAAATCTTGGCTGAAATGTACTTTCGTGCACATTTTTTGTAGGGAGTTAATGAGTATCTTATTCACAAATGAGTTCAATCATATGTTTTTAAAATAAGCATCATTGGGAATCTAGTATGCTAAGTAAGTACACATTAGTGTTTTTAGTAAATATATAAGTAAAACAAGTAAAGTATATATGAATATATCTTTATAAATAACTGCAGTTATAAATGTACTATAGATTAGGTTAAATCTATTTTTTAAAATTTTAAGAGGTATGTATGTCAGTGCTGAAACCAAAAGTCACGTTGAGAATTGTTCTGGGATCAAGGAGCAGAATTCAGTGTACTTTAAGAAGAACCAAATTTCACTTTTTTCTTTTCCCAAAATATTAAAACAGTGAAAGGGCTTTTCCAGTACTTTCCAGTGCTTTACTTGGTGGGTAGATACTTAATGCTGCATAAAAATCTGGAGGTCTTTTATTTTAATGATTTTTTTCTAGGGATGAACTAGCTATTTATCTTCTATAGTATGTGATTATAGTAAACTTAGCAATTAATCCCCATCTTTTCCCTGAAGAAAATGAGCTCTTACGTAGGTATTTAATGATTGAGTCAGTTTATCATAGCTAAGCCTTGTCTAAGCATATGTGGCAGTCCACTTGAAGTCTGCTCTTACACTAATGCAGTTAAATACAAAAGCTTATGCAAACACAATAATTCTAAATGTTTATAACTGATTTGCCACTTCTGTGGATACAAGTGCTGCTGCTGCTGCTAGAACAAGGTTCAACTTGATTGACAGATGAAACTCGTAAAATGACTTAGGACTGTAAATGGAAAAATATGCAGGAAGAAACCAACCTTCCTCTTCTACAGTCCACGTGAAATGAATGATGAGAAATTAATTACCAGAGCAGCAGCAAGTTGAGCTTTGTCTGGTTGATAACAAAACTGATTTTTCTTATCAGCAGTATTCTATGGCTGTGATAACCTAAAATGGAAGTTTTTTGTAAGTTAAAAAAACTCTGAAAGCCATGACATAGCACGATTTCAGTTTTGTCAAAGGGACACACTCAAACAGAAAATTACTCTCTTAAGCATCGTGACGCTTGTTTTTTCTTCTTTTTTTGATACAAGACTTTATAGTAACATGTGATGACTATTGCAAGTCAGTCAGTAGAAAAGAACAGCTCACATTTATTTTCAGTTTCCTAAGTTTGACTGTCAATTACTGAAATGTCACTTGCTGGAAAATTAAGCTTCTATAGATGGTGAAGAACGGGCTTTGAATCCTTTTAAAATGTTTTGATACATCACACGTGTGATGGCATGCTTGAATTCTGAAGGTTTTTATTCTTTCTTGAAGACTTCATCACATGGACAAACAAATCTTGTCTGGGGGCCTATGGAAGGATTTTAGCATTATTGCTAGTCTAGACTGAAAAAAAAGTATTTACTTCTATTATGGTTTTGGTAAGTTTCTTTCTTTTGCTTTTATCTTTTCATGAATCTGGTTTCCTTACTACTGCTTCATGCTGTTTTCCAGTGAGTAAGCTGATCCCAATACTAAAATATTTGTGAGTGAGTCTCAAACAGAGGGATGTTTTCTTTGTTTGCTTTAAACAAGCCATTCGAGTTACACAGCTCTGTTTTGAATTAGCAGCTCTCCAAGCTGGGCTGTACAGTTAATGCTTCTCAGACACTGTGGTGAGGCAGTAGTAGTATGAGCATTCAAATACTTCAAAGAAAAGACAGCCTTATCTAGTGTTTTATCCTCTTAAAAACACAAAAAAGGATGCCAGACTCATGTAATTGAAAACATTTGCTGTAGGCAAGGTGTCCCAGGCAGACCGAGGTGGAAGAATGTGTCCCTGTTCTGATGGATGTCATTCTGCTGTAGTTCCTAGGAGCACCCTGCTGCCTAATAAGTAAGAGTTAAAAACAGCTTAAAACCATGGCTGTTCACGTGTCTCTGGTTTTGGTATTATTCCTGTCATCTTTTTGCTCTTATTTGGACTTCTAGGGGGTGAAGTTGCAGTAAGTAAATGAAGAGCAGCATACTTGCACTCTTCTGGTCAGGGTCTTATTTTCCAAAGTCCGTTTAATACCCGTACTGAATTGCCTAACCAGTCAATCTCCCCAAGTCATTTGTTAGGAAAGCTACAAAAGAAATACAAGTTGCGGTACATCAGTTTGTGTACTGTGTAAGCCTTTTAAAGCCTGTGTATGAATACTGTAATGTAGATCTATCTACTGTCTGTGCTCAGTGCAGGAGGGATTGAAGGGAAGCAGGGGCAGGTGGGGGGAATGTTTGGAGCTAGATGTGGGACTCTGAGAGACAGGACAGCCAGAGGACTGTAGTACTGGATAGCAGAGTTGTTCTGCTTCTGCCTGACCCCTGACACATGTAGTTTGGGTAATTGGTTGCTTGCTGTGTGCCCAGACAAACATGGGCAATGCATCATGTTCTCTTCATTTTCTTGCTGGTTTTTCCTAGAGCAATAGCCAAGTGTGGGTGCCCGGTTGGGGGACCCCACTGAGTGTTGACAATCCCATGGTTTGCTGCCAGCCCAGTCTCACACAGGACGAGCCCTGAGCTGTCCAGCGGGGGCACGTCCCTGAGCTCTCACCCAGCCTTACGGGACTGACCACGCTGAGCTCAGTTCTGTGTGCTCAGCAACACCCACTGCTGTCCTTGCACAGCCCGAGCCCTTCCAGGATGGAAACTGGAGAAATTTCCATGTAACTGACACTGTACAATATTGTGTCAAGGCTGGAACAAAGATGAGGTAAATGTTTCTGCCAACATCTCGGGGAAAAAGAAAATACTCTTGAGATCTGTGAGTTTTCTTGTGCGTTCTTTGTGACTTTGTGAAGTTTCTGAGAGATTTCTTTTTCTTGAAGTTAGGTTTTACATGGAGAACTCACATACTTTGTGCCCATGCAGGTGTATTAATAAGGTGGGAACAAAATGGGTGGGGCAACAGAGGAGTTTTTATCATCTGGGAAAAGGAGCTGGAAAAGCTTTTTTGTTTCATTGAATCTTTCCACGGGTCCCAGTTAGACTCACTCAGTATCACGTGGAGCCGTGTTCTGATACTGACTGCTTTTCTCTGGAAGCCCTTGCAGAAAACCAGGCTAACATCATATTGTCCTGTTCACCTGAGAATATGGTTGGCTGAGCTTGCAAATATTTACACTCAACTAAACAGAATTTCTCTTTTTAAATGTTTTGAATGCTTGATCTGATAAACTGCAAGAAAGGCCTGTTCTGGTTACCAGTGAGCAGAACTCCTTCCCATAGGAGACAAAACATGGGGACAGGGAAGACAGAAGCTGTGGGAAGCCCCTGCTTCATGTTTGATTCAGACACAAGTTGGAGTCACAGGTTGTAGATCAAAGAACAGGAGATAGAAGTCTGTCCTTTCAGCCTCTCAGAGTTTATATGCAGTGCAGTGACTTCAGCTGTTGCAGCCATTTTTCTAAAACTTCTCTGAATATTCCCACACTGTATAGAATTAGCAGCCTGGTAGTTTGTGTTCAGCTTGGGTTGAAGGACCTTGGCACTATGTGTCCGTTAGTTGCATCTCCTCACCAATACAAACAGCACAATTGCTTTTTTTCCTTCGCAAATGTATAGTGCCTCCTGACATCAGGTGCATATGACATTCATCATTAATGAAAATGTTTGTTCAGCTGAGTGATAACAACAGCTGCAAGTAAAAATGTCACTAGCAAGCAACATGCAAAGACATTCAGGTTTATCTATTGCTGTTAGACTTTGGTTTGCCTACACAAACTCAAATACTGTACAGCCCATCATATCTGGAAGGAATGAGATAGTGACTGGAGTTACCTGAGCTCACCAGACTTTGATCAATGTTAGAGTAAAACCAGACTGAAAGCAGTATAACCAGTTTTCCTGCTGCTGTAGGTGTGCTCACAAAGATCTCAGTATGGTCGTAAGTTAGATGGCTTGGTAGCACTGCCATTGACAGAGAAATAAGTGAACTCTCACATTCATACTTCATGCTTGCAAGACTGTGCTTCAAGAATTAAATTTCCCTAATTTTAACCAGTCAACATATTTGATTAAAATGTAGAGATATACCAATAGAGATGGTATTTTTTCCTTCTGCTACAATTGTTTTAACCAAAACCATTGCACCTGTTGAGGGATGTGTAGTGTGAATGTGTCTGCCCCCAAAACAAATCCTGGAAAAAACCCACCTTTTGTTGGTAAAGTGTGAAAATAGAAAAACTTCATTTTGGTATTGCTTTAAGAAAGAGAGAAATGAATTTGAGACCTCAAATTCTGTACTTTAAAGCCTTTTCACTTAAGACATTCTGGTGACGTTTATCTTAATAGGGCACATTTCACAGAATTGAAACTCATCTTTTACTTTTTCACTTTGTATTCTTGTGCTCTGCTATCTTTTCCTATGCCTTTTCTGTGCTTTGCTGAAAAGACGCAGTTCAATACTTTTGTTTCTAAAAGACATTTTTTACAAAGAAGTTCTGCAGTGAAACCTGTTCAATCATGAATCTCCAAAAAGCTTTGTGATTCTGTTGCCCAGCTCCCTCTCTTCCTTGACCTTTGGTTTCTGTGGTACAGGATACATAACAGCCAAAACCTGATATTAAGAAACTTTGCTGTATTACTTTGTTTCAATCCTGTTTTAATCCTTCCAGAGACTAATGGCAGTTCCCCAGTGCTCCTAGAAAACATCACAATGAGTCCATTATTAAAACAAATAATTCCAAAGGTAATACTAGCAGTAAACATTATACTGCAACTTAATGAATTTCTGAGATCAGTCATGAAGTCATCTTTCTGTATCCTTAGTTTGTTAAATGGAAACTGCTGGTTTTACAGGTATCTGAGTTTTGGAGAAAAACCAAACTGGTGGTCTCTGAAAATGTGTACAACTTTAGCATCTGGTTTATTCAGAAATGGATGGTAAAACTCCAGAGGAAAAAAGTGGGATGTAGTGTAAAATATGTTTTGCTCAAAAGTAAGACTCTCAGTCATCCTAAAAGAATGGGAGTATTTGGGTGTTTTTCCCACTTTTTTCTTCTGAACAAAATCCATTGTGCTGCTGTCAAGTCTTCAGCAGTTTGCAATCAGATGTTTTCAGGATCTGTCACAGTAATTAATTTGCTTGTCTGAATCTCTTCAAAGGAGCAACTTAAAAGATTTTTCTTTTATTGTTGTGGTTTGGTACTAACCTTCCCTCCCCCTGGGTGTTTGTTCAGTGGCAGGCAATGCAGGGGGGTAGGACAGTGAGCTGGCACTCAGAAGTTGCTTATGGCTGGAGATTTTTCCCTTTCAAAATGCTTTGTAAAGTCAACAGAGTGGCGGAAACTTGTTGTAAAATTCAAACCAACTGTACTGTGATCAAGCAATTCTGCAAGTGTGTACAGCTCTTTGAGTCTCTCAGAGCTCATGCTTGTTTTACTTAGTGAAATACTTTGAAAGAGCTGATATGACATTAGTGTGAAGTATAAGGTTATACAAATAAAGTCATGTATTCCTATAAAACCCCACCTTTGGAAGTAGGTTAGGCCATAGATGTTTTGATTCTTTCACAGTAGCTGATTTGTTCTTCTTAGTTAGATTTTCCCCGTGTTTGAAAGGGTCTTTGTTATGCTCTTTGGCTCTTCTTGCCATTGATATACAGGGCTGTGGTTTTCCTGTTCAGGCAAAAATTGGCTACACTCAATATGCTGCTTCTAGTAAAGCTCAGAGAGCAGAGTGTTGTCTTGGAAAATGGAACAGATTGGGTTTTATTCAGCTGGTATATTTTGGACCTTTACCATGTTCTCATTTATCTCTCACTCACAGAAACACTCTAAAATGGCAGCCGTGTAATCTTTTTTAGATTAGGAAGCCTTTGTTATGGCTCCAGAGTTTGATGGCTGACGCTTTACTGTGTGCTTTGATCCTCATGTTCTGGTTTTAGTTTTTGTTTGGTTTGGGGTTTTTTTCCCCCTGGTGCCTTTGGAAACATTCAAAGTCCTGGTTATTTTCAGGGACGAATATAACTTTTTATGGAATCAGATTGAAAAATGTTTTTGTTAGATTAATGAGACATACATGTGCTTTACTTCATTTTGTGGGGTTGTATTTTTCTATGAAGGCACAGCTCTAATAATTTCACTTTCTGCCTCCAAGCTGGATCTTTGAGCAAGGAAAAGATTCCTGGTGATGTTGATCTGAAACATAAGGGTCTTGTCTGCCCCTTGACTTGGTGTCTGTCATTCATGTTCAAGTTACTGTCGGAGTTCACGATATTTAGAGGTGATAAACTATAGCAATTGCAAGAAGTTTGTCTCCTTACTAAGAGCCTCATGTAGGATTTCAACTAATTATTCTTGATTTCAGTGTGAGTGCTCAAGAGAATGAGGATCATGCCTTTCAGTTTGATTGCTGCTCCATTTCCAATGTGGAAACCTTGTCTCCTGTGGCTCTGCCCAGTTTTTCTGGAAAAGCAGGAAAATTTTTCAGACTATGAGACTCATTTAGATGGATTCTTCTCAGTTTCTCTCAGTTGCCTGCTATTACTTTCTGGCAGGTGCAAACACTTGGTCACTGTGATTTAGATTTGCCGCAGCCTGAGTCTTAAAACTTGTAGGTTATCTAAAAGAAAACTCCTGTATTGAGGAAGATACTACCAAAGCAAAACTAGGAAAAGGAGTAAACAGTGAGTCTGCAAAATATTTCTTTTGGGTTTTATTATTTAAATTAGAGTTAATAGAGTTGAACTCAGCAGAGCTAGATTTTTGTGGTTAGACTGTACTAGAAACAGGTAGGGAGAAGCACAGATTGTTGTGCTGTGCTTCCTAAGAAAGACAAACTTGCTGACCTGTTGGGTTAACACATTACTCATTGCCTGCCTTGTGTATTGAAGTAAAAATACCAGATACTCTTCCAGTGATGTGACTGTTTCTGTCTTGTCTAAGTGTAGTTACGGGCCATATCCAAGAGGTTTAGAAGACAGACTGAAATCCTTGCCAAGTATGAAAGACAAGTATGACAAGCAAGTGCTCTTGGCAGACAATTTCATTTATTATGCAGCTATTTGAAGTGGCAAGCTGCCAGTTTTCCATGTATAAGGGAAGATAATTGCCTAACAAGGTCACTGGGAGCGGAGAATACAGTGGGATAGAAATTTTTTCCTGTCCTTTGGTAGAACAGATAGTTTTATTTTATTACACACTGGAAGGACCCGCAGGGCCTAATTCATGACAGTTCCAGACACTGTGTGTGTGCCATGTCTCTCATTGTCAGCCAGAAAAATGAGTTCATGAAATGCTGAAAAGTGCCCAAATGAAGATTAATATGCAAAGTAGAACTGGAGCAGTCTGTAGTTATTTGGTAGCGTTCTTAAATGTGTAAAGACAGGAGGAAGATGGAGTTTGTTGTTGTTGATTTCATCCTTTAATTCTGTGACAGTTGGGTCTTATTTCTGATTTTGTTTGCTTAAACTGCTCTGAAGGTAGTGTCAGTAATTTTCTTGTCCATTGTATTGTGTTTGTGATTAACTCACCTTTTTCCAGGGTAGTTTCACAGTGTCATTGAGATGGAATTATTTTCATTTTAAAGGAGGGAAAATTTTATAAGAAAAGTAGAGGATTCTTCTCTGTTTAAGATACTAATGTCATATTTTAGTTTTAGCTATACCTGTGTCTCTGAAGTATATTGTGGGTGATTTATGGCCATGTCCTATTAAAGAGCTGAAATTTTTTTTGGATAAAACTTAAAAACTCCTCTGTGCCTTTGAGGCAAAAAACCTGCAGGGTCTGTGGAAATTCAATGTGATGACTAAAATTAGACATACTTGTAAGTAACCGAAAACACATCTACTAATCAGAGCGGTTGAGCAACTTGAGAGGAGTTTGTTAGCAGTCATGCCTGTAGTGCATGTCAGAGACTGTAATTGCTGTTTTGAATGAGTCAGTTGGGTAACAGAGATCATAATTTGATTGTAGTTGTGTGCATAAGTACACAGAGCACGGGAACCACCTGTTAACTGCTTCTGTGTTATATCTCCTTACTGTCTATCCTTCAAAAATGTATTTTCAAAGGAAGAGGAGCAATCTCAAAGAAGTATGTGCTTACACAGGTTAAACTGCATGTATTCAGGTGGAACTTTATCTTTCTGGTGCCACACTGAAATTTTTATATGATATTCAAGTAATGTATGTGGAATAGGCACAATTAAGTGTTGATTAGCTTCCAGAAAAGTTGCTCAGTGTTTTCTCAGAAGGCACCATCCTTCAGCTTCCTGGCAAAGAGGAACTATTGTTTGGAAATGAGCCAGTGATCCTTCTAATGAATTTCCAGAGGTCAAGTAATGACCAGCATCCAGTGGAAGATTAAAAAAACCCTGTAAATAGATGGTTTGCTGCTGTGGGTGTTTTGTTCCCTCTGAAAACAACACCCCAGGTTGCCCTTACAATAAGAAAAACAAAAAAAAGGGGGGAAACAAAAACAGAAAAAAAAAAAAAGCCCTGAGGAGTAATGCCTTGAAATGGAGCATTTATGGAAGATTAGCTGAAAAGATTAACTACTGCTGAAGTTAGCGTGTGTCCATGCAAAATTCTTGCATGAGCAACAGACTGCAAATGTAAAAAGAATGACTGTTCATGATATTCCTCACATCCTCCACAAAATCTTCAACGTTAGAGTTTTATTCTTTTCTTCTCCCTCTCTCCCTCCCAAAATGTGTTTTCAGTGGAACAGCATTGTGAAACATCAAAGTGCTGAGAGCTGAAAAATCTCAACTTGACCTTGCCTCAGCAAATGGCACAGTCCTCCATGGCAGTCCTGTGAACCTTTAAATTTAAGCTTTTCTTTTGAAAATGTAGTCTTAGGGTTGCACAGAAATTGTGTTCAACATAAAAACGGTGGCAACTAAGTTTCTTAAATCAGCTTCAAGCTCCAGAAGTGTTAAGTCTTTGTAAAAGTCTTTGGGTCATGGCAAATGTGATCTGTTGGTTTGATGATTTTATTATTGCCATTATTATTATTATTTATATTTTTAAATAATAGTTTATTCCCCTCCTACTTAGAAATGCTTCCAGAATCACCAGGGTTGTGTTTAGGAGCTTGGGAAAGAATCCAGGCAGCAAGGCTGGACAGGGAAGGGTCCCATGCATAGCCTTTTGCAGCCAGGATGTGAGTGGTGAAAGGCAAAGATAAACTTCTCCCTTCATTCCTTTGAGCAGTGGTGAAGATGCTGAGAGAGTGGTGAAGAAATGAAAACAAAGCACCTCCTCTATTTCTGCAGCATCTGGGTTTGGGATTGATGTAGGACTGGAAGGCTGCAAGGCGTTGCCCTTGGAGAAGCTGATACCAGCCTGGAGCAGCACATGGCCAGGGTTATTAACACGGCCGTGGTGTGGTGCCTGCTGGTTCAGAGGGCAGTGTGAAGTTGGCCTGACTGGTGCCAGGAAGGTGGTTCCGGTGGCTCCTGGGGGCTCTCCCTGTCTGTGCAGCCCAGGACCAATCCTTCCCTTCCTCTCCCTTAGTGCAGCAGGAATGGCCCATCGCTCCGGTCCTTAAGCTTACAGGTGATACAGCTGGGATTCCAACCAGGGCTGTCCATCCTAGCTGTTCCTGGGGTGTGTTTTGGCATATGCCTCCTCCTAAAAAGACATGTATTTATTGAGGAACTCAACTGAAATGGCTAGGTGTGGTCCCTGAAATGCTTAATAAACAAGAATGCTGCCACCTCAAAGGAGCATGAGAATTGAAGCTGGCACTACTATATGGTCCAAGCTCTTGGACATGCGCTGTTTCTTCCCTTAAATTGTGGAGTGCTTGGTTCCCAAGTTGTAGCACAACTGTTTTTTCCCAAGACTTTTTAATTCCTAGGTCTTGAATCTAGGAATTATCAGGCTAAAATTTTCAGTATCCTATCAGTCCACTCATGGTGTTGTTGCTTCTTGTTCCTTGATATATTTTTTTAGTGAACTGTGTGTTCCCATGTATTCCCATGGTTTGTTTGGGTAGGAATATTTCTGTCTCCAAGCTATGCCAAAAAGAGGAATTAAACCACTCCAGAAGTGATGGGAGCTAACTGAGAAGTGATGAGAGGAATAGAATTCTTCTAAATACACTTAATTAGGGCTTGTCACTTGGAAAAAAAAAAAAAAAAAACAAAAAAACCCCAAAACAAAACAAACAAACAAACAAAAAAAAAAAAAAAAAAAAACAAAACAAAAAAACCCAAAACAAACAAACAAACAAAAAAAAACACACAAAAAACCTAAGCAGACTAAAAATATCTGATAATCAAGGACTCTATCTACAGTCTGCTAATTTTCTGGAGGAGGAAAAAACTTTTATGTGCTGTGTGTATCCCCATATCTGGGCTGTCAAGATCTGTCCCATGGATGATTAATAATTGGTGAAAACTCACAACAAGTTATAATTTTGAAGTTCATCCCCATCTTTCTCTCCCACCTGTTGCCTTTTTTTAGGCAACAGGATACAGTTGTCATGCAGTTCTCTAAACTCTTAACACTTTTGGCTTTCAAACATGTTTGAGTTGTTTGTTCCACATCTAAATCTCTTCTCTTTGCACTAAGGGCTTGCTTTTACTGACTTCTCCCTGCACACCAGGTCATCCAAGACATTTCTTTCACCCATTAGACACCTATGAGGAAACAATCCTGAGTTCTTCAGGAGCTCTGGTTGGCTCTGGTGAGCTTTAGTCATGTTTTGCAACTCATAAACTGTTGGCCCTTAATGTCATGTTCGAGTCTCTCTCCTGTTAGATGCTTAAGCATTATTTATGGAGTTTGTAAACTTAGGGCAGAGTGTCTGGGAATGTTTGGTGCGTTCCCATGGAGCTGAACTGTATTTTGACAGCTGGTTAATGCCACAAAGCCTCCAGAGGTTACTGCTCTCTGTGTGCCGTTCCTCCACCAGTTAGATGACTTGTGATAGGTGTTCTGCAGACACAGCTCTGCTTGACAATTTAGATTTTAAAATATAGGCTCTTCCATGTATCTGTTATTTGTCGAATTAATTGGGCCCAAGTAGTTCAGCTTTCATCTGTAAACATGAGCCATTTGTTTGGAATTGAGTTGGGAATTGGTGTTAACAAATGCTTTTTTTAATGTTTCAGTTTGTGTCGTGGCTCTTCATAATTAAAGCACTTTGTCAAGTATATATATTTTGTTCTATTAGAGCAAAGGAACAGAAAAGTTAAAGTGTTTCTAAGGGTCATGATGCATTCAAGATCAAATTCAAAGGAAAACAGTACAGTTCAACTTGAGACAATGTCTACATTTATGGTTGCTAACACCCTCCCTGTCAAACAGAAGTCACCAAGTGCTGCTGTGTAATCTAATCTCTCTCCATTCTTTTTTATTTTTGGACATGAAAATGAGGTTTCAGTCATCATTTGTAGTGAGTCCAGTGAATGTTGAAACCTGAAAGAATGCTTCTTGCTTCCAGTTTGAGAGGTGCCTCCTGAAACTAAGGCAAGCTGCGCATTGGCACCAGGAGGAAAAACAAAGAGCCTCAACTGAAGTGTTCCTCAAGGGTTTGAGGTGCTCTGAAACTTTTATCCACATCATTCCTCACTTATGTGTAAGGGAGTGGATAAAAGAATGAGCATATTTAAGCCTGATTTTGCCATTTGTCTGTTCTGAATTATGATGTTCTTTGGACTATCTTTCTAGTCAGGTAGTTGAGTAGATAACACATAAAAGTCTTGCTAAAATGACCTGTGCTAATGCTGGTTAATAAACCAGGAAGAGAATAGGATAAAATAAATTCAATCTTTCTATTTTCAGTTCTATTTTTTCCATTCTCTGGGTATTTCCATATGCTATCATTCCTTGTACTTAGCTTGTTTTACATACTAGTATTTTATTTTAGGGGAAGCTTGCAGGTGTTCAGGATAGCAGTTTTATAGGATAAATAGGTTTCACTTAGCACTGTGTAAGAGATCAACTAAGAACTTGTCACTTAAGGTGCTACTAACATCTGTCAAGCCTGGCCTATAATCTTCTCAGCCCAAACTAAAATACAGTTGTGTTCGTCTGCCCTTCAGCTCTTCACCAGGTTGTCCTTTTGGTTGATTCCAACATCCCACTTGTTGCAGGGTCCTTGAAAGGAAAAACTTTTGGAAAAAAACCATGTCAGTTATTGTTATAATTTTATAAATACATATCTCAAAGGTGAGTAGGCAGTCTACAAACTGCTTGAGATGCCCCTTGGATATTAAGTTTGGTTATATTGTTTCACACTGGGAGAAGGATTTTGAAATAGAGCTTTAATAGTTATTTGTAATGGCAGATTACCTGTCTGTGCAATTCTGAGCTGTATACTTACTCAGCACTCTTGCTCCTTGGTTTATGAGTAAGTGAGGAAGTTGGGAGTTTCCATGAGAATGACTCACAGCAAGGAGGAATCCTAAGAGCCTTCTGCCCTGTTTGATCATGGAAGCAAATTAATTAACCTGGATGCGTAATGCACCTTTCCGAAATTACAGGCAGACTGTTGATTCCCTTTGCTGTAGGGGGCAGGATGAAGAGTTCTGAATACAAGTTCAGGAACAGAGAGCCTCAGAAGTGGGTAGAATGGCTGTTAGCAACCTGAAACTGGCCACCCTGGCACCTTACTTAAAGTACAATATTGACCCTTCCTGTTGATCGTTTTTGAAAGAAATAGTAAAACTTTTAGGACTTTAGAGTGTAGTCCTTAGATATGATGATGTCTTGTCACTATTAGACAAGCGTGTCTCTAACCATTTGGTCAGCTGTGCTTTCTGGTTAGGTAGGTGGTGATACTAAAAAGGAGCAGAGGCACAGAGGTCAGCAGTCCATGGGTCACAAGCCTGAACCTTTTTCTTTTGACTCTCTCATCCTAAGATCATAAATGCAATACTGTGTTCTACTGAACTCCATACAAGCACCTCAAATAACCATTTCTTTACGTGGCTGGTGTAACTTTACTAGAAGATGCTGGAAAAAATTTAACCGTCTTTTAAAGTGGCTACTGTAAATTGTTTAGAGAATCCCACCAATTTATGTTTGGAGAACAGAAATTAATGCTTCCTTTGTATAGCATACTGAAAGTTTATTCTGAATTAAGCAAGAGCCACAAAATATCTACTGACACGAGAAACCAAACTGAACAGTGTTTTCTCTTCTGTCAGGCAGAGTTTGTTGTACTTGCTTGTCCTAAATTTCAACATGGTGTTGGAAGTTACAAACAGTGAGTGTGGAAACAGCTCTGCCCTAGTACTGTTTGAGTCTCCTGAACTGCTTTTGTGTTGTGCAACAGTACAGATTAATGCTTAGAGTGCTTCTACTTTCGTTTTATGTTCAGAGATTGAAAGTGAAGCTCAAGAACATCTCAGATCTCCTTGTTACTTGTTATATCTGAGTCTTTCAGAGGCAGCAATGTTGGGAAATTTTAACAAACTCCAGAGTAACTAGGGATTTAAACTCTTCTAACTCCCAAGGTCCAAATTTGTACAAATCTGGTGATGTTTAGCTGCATTGCACTGAGCCTTGTAGTTAAGGTTAAGCATTTTGAGAAAGGCCAATAGATACACCTAATTTGCTGTAATATTAATTCAATGCATTAGTGTGAGTTGATAAGAATATGATTAGCACCATTTTTTTTAAAGGAACTGTTTTCAATTTGTCTTTATTTTCTTACACTAGATGGGTGTGTTGTATCTTTCTTCCATTGTAAATTAATGCTATGGCTAGAAAAGCATTATTTGCAGGGATAGAATATTCACCATTTCTCTCTATCATTTCTTTGAGAAGCTCTTCTTTTATTTTCTAAGTACCCTTTTGTACTAGGGCAGGTGCAGGCCTTGTTCTAGAGTTTTCTGCATAGTTTTTATGGGTAATGTCTGAAGTGAGCAATACAGGGTTTATTCTTCATTTTCCTTTTGAACTCTTCTTCTGGAAAAGGAAATGGAAACAACTTGAACAGTCTTGTATCACTTGCTTAAGATGTGTAAATTATTACTTAAAATGCCATTTTTTTGTACTCAACTATAATCTGTAGTCCTAACAAAGCAAGGGAAATAGTTCTACAAAACCACTGAGCAAATACTGTATGACATACAGGATTTAATTCAATAATATTGGATACTTTTCCCTCAGTTTCACTTACACAAGTAGATACAGAAGTTCAATTTTGCCTTTTGTCCAGGCAGCTGCTAAATGTATGTGTTTGGTAGTCAAGATTATATCAAATTTTAATATCTTCAATGAGTATATATTGAATATCATGATTGCTTTATGCAATATTTTCCTGATACCCTTTTAAAACTGAAAAAAGACTAGCCCTTCAGTGAAACAAAATGTGAGTGAGAGGAGGTGATTTTGAGAATTATTCTTCTTCCTCAGGACGTGAGATCTTTGTGTGTATCTTATGTCTTTGCACATCTCACCACATACGGTTTCTCAGGACACATTGTAGATGAATGGAGGGCACTGACAGCTGCAAGGGAATTACGAGGTTCTTTTCTTCTTTGGCATCTCAGATGAATTTTAAGTGCTGGTTTTTATAATTTTGACACTTTCTGTGAGAAATAGTTTTCATAGCTTTATTTTCAAAAGTGGATTTCGTTGCAGAGCAATTAAGAAAACATTAGTGCTCTACTTGGAAAAATGCATCTTGGGCAAGGAGATACATTACAGGAGCATAAAAATTATATTTACCGAGCTGCTTTAATTAAGGTATTCACAATACAAGCAGATTTTTCAATATATCTGTGTTTCAGGTCTGAGTAAATACTCTTCTTTTTTTTTTTTAATAGTCCCACAGAGGCACAGTGGGGTTGTCTATTAAAGACTGGAAATGCATCTCTTTCACACAGGGTTGAAATTCATCAGACCAAAGTTGGTTTAGCTCGTGTTTACTCAGGACTGGGGACTCTCAAATTATCCAAGATGTGGACTAACTTTTCGTAAGAAGTGGGTTGTGGGCATCTATTTACCTCTTCCTATTTGTGTGAATTGCCCCTCAGTCTTGGTCACAAAGAATGTGTCTGTGGGTTCAGCAGTAATTACTAACATGGAAAAAGCTGTATTAGAATGGGATTTATGTACTTAAAGTGCTGTAGTGGAAGCAAATATCCAGACCAGAGGGGAAAAGCCAGCATCCTGTGGCCTGGGGAGTGCTCAGTGCTGTAAACCATGAGGCAGAAAGGAATCTTTTGGGCTGACTCGTGCTGGGGATGTGGCTTGTACGTCCCAGGAGAGCTCCTTGCCAGCACTCCCTCCTGGCCCGTGTGAGTGCTGTGGATGTGTGGGACAAGGACACGGTGCTGCTGCCTGGAACTGAAAGGGATTTCAGATACACAGCGTGCCAGGGTAATTATCATTAAGCAAGCTGCATAGTAAACAGCATGAAAGAGCATCTTGGCATTCAGTGAGGGAAAGAATTGAGGCAGTGTGGATAACACTGATACACAGAGGAAAGATTGGGAGGCAGGACTGGGCAGAGCATTAAGGGTAGATCTACTCAAATAAGTTACACCGTGTGGAAAGAGAATTTCCCACTCAGCTGCCTGGGGACATGCAGTCTTTCCATGCTGAGAGTTAAGAAAGGGATATTCTGTAATTGCAAGTGGGACCATTTGCATTTGGAACTACTAAAGCATTTTGGTCCCTGTGGGTTTCACTTCCTTACCTGCAATCTGTTACCTGCCTGTCCCCTTTAAAACCAGGATTGCATTGGGAAGATTGGGAAGAGCTTTGTGCCCACAGTGTGTGCTGTTGCCTTAGATGAATTGGAGTTTACAGCTGTGGGTTTCCCTTCTGAGTTTTTCTATGCCAGTGGCAGCCATACACCATCCTTTTAATTTGAATTATCTAACAGAAATGATATGGCCTAATGACGTGCATCCCAACCAGGACAGGATACTGGGGGTACTATTCTGTGATAGCAGCTTGTAACCATGAAAAGATTGCTGTAAAAATTATTGTAAAAAAGCACCTTTATGGCCAAAGAAATATGTGCAGCATGCAAGTTAGAAATAATTGGAAGGTGCAGGGAAAATGACCAAGACTTTAACTCATTTATCCATTTAGTGATGGAGAAAGTGATAGACCATAATGAGCCAGGAAAGCTTGTCTGTAGCAAAGTCATTGAATGCTCTGTTGCTTCCATGGATTAATTGGGACACCAGAATACAACTGTAATCAAAGAATTTGTCTTTACTTTTTGGGTAATCTATAGGTACCCTGGCAAGTTTGTGTACATCTTCCTGAAAGTATTTTTAGGACAAGTAATGAGTTTGTGTCTTTATAGGTGTTTTCATTAGTGCAATGACCCAACAAAGTAACAAAACAGATGCTGACTTGCAGTGTTGCAAAGTGAAGTTCTTGGGTATATGGTTTATATTGCTCTCTGTGTGGTGCTTTGCATATAAAAATGAAACATCTGTTTCTAAATGATTCTTTTAGTAGTATGAGCACTGGAGTGGCAGCTGGGAAAAGCCATGGCAGACAATACACATTTATTAATTTGGCCTGCCCTCATACTCCAGAAATGTGAGTCCTTCAAGCAGTAGGAATAGCATTTCTGGAAGGTGCCTGGAGGGTATTCTTGTCAAAACCTAAAATAGTTGAGCATGTCCTGACAAGGTTGTCTTTACAGAAAGGTTCTGGCTCCTCAGAAGCTCCAGGGATTTTTATTTAGCTTTTTTTTCCTCATTTGACATCTTGTCTCCCAAACATGTCAATGCTTCAAGTTTTCTTTCCCACTAAAGGTACTAAAATGATATGGTTTTATTCATTTAGTGTCACTTGTTCTGCAAATTCTGTGCTACCCTTAAATGGCCCAAATTTCTCTTAAGATCATAACTTGCTGTTAATGAGCTGCCTGTTCTTTCTGTATTTTTGGAAATACCAGATCTGCTGTAGAGCTTTATATCTTTTGTTCTAGAAGGTGATTCAGAGGTGAAGGGACAGTTAAAAATTATTGTATTTCCTTTTCTTTATATTTTTGAAAGTCTAAGCCTGAGCTTTGAAATTACAACAGGAGCAAGTGCCTGTATTAATTAAAAATAAACTTTGGTTGTTTCCTTTTTTCCAACTTCTCCTTATCAATCCTTGTGGCCATTCATTGCTTAACATCATCCTATACATCCCTCAGTGGCTCTAAGTTGTGCTTATTTTCTCTCTTCGTTGGGAAGTGAGAGATGCCTTCACAATTAGTGATGCATGTAACTGTGTATAGATTCACTGTTTATTTTCATTTAATAAACCATAACAAAAGTATTGATTTAGTTGACTTATATTAGTTATTTACATTTCTTTTGTGGTTTTTGGCCTTCACATTCCTGGTGATGAGAAAAAAAAAACGGATGAAAGGATGATTCTTACCTACCCTGAGCAGCCTTTAAGTAAGGAGAAGGAGCATCACGCTCAGGAAGGCAGATTTGGCCCATCTTAGAATCATAGAATGGTTTGGGTTGGAAGGGACCTTAAAACTTCTCTCATTCCAACCCCTGCCATGGGCAGGGACACTTTCCACTAGACCAGGTTACTCCAAGCCCTGTCCAGCCTGTCCGTGGACACTGCCAGGGATGGGGCAGCCACAGCTTTCTGGGAAACCTGTGCCAGAGCCTCACTGACAGTAAAGAATTTCTTCCACATGTCCAACCTAAATTTCCCCTCTTTCAGTTTGAATCCATTATTCCCTGTCCCATCGTTTACAGTCCATGACAGAGCCGCTCTCCAGCTTTGCTGTAGGGCCCTTTTTATGTACTGGAAGGTGCTGGGAGGTCTCCACACAACCTTCTCTTCTCCAGGCTGAACAGCCCCAGCTGTCCCAGCCTGAGATGTCTGATGCCTGACTGAAGTGACTGAGTATGTTTGTGGTCCTCAGGGACAAACAGCATCTCAAAAACCAAGCCAACCAACCCCAGCAATGCCAGGTGCAGTCAGGAGGGTGACCAGGTCAATTCCTACAACTCCATACACGGTTAGTGAGCAAAATTTTTGGTTCACTACTGGTGTCCTTTTAGTTTAAAAGCCTTGATCAAAAGCACATATCCACAGATTGAATTGTATTCCCTCTGATGAGGTTATCTGAGCAGCAGCTTTCCAGCATGTATGAATGGTGATACAGTTCTCTCAGCGAATGAATATTCTAGTTTTCCAGATACTTGGAGTATTAGGTCATAGTGCTGGCAGTAGTATAAATTTCTGTCTTGAAGGCTTGTGCTCTTTGAGAGGCACTTAGTCTGCATAATTTACTGATGTTTTCAAAAGTGCAAAGTAAAATTGTTTTCTTATTGGAATGTTCTAGAAGGCATTTTTTATGTTTCTGTTAAATGTCCGGTTTCTCTATTTCCATTTTTTGCCTCTTCATAGTACATATATAGACATTAACCCAGTAGATTTAAAATAGGACACATTACAAATATCTTTTTTTTTTTTCCTTAAGCTGTGATTAACATACTCTCTTTATGGTATTTGGCTTTTTCTGAGTGAAGGGAATTCAGTGGAAAATATATTAAAAAAGAAAAAAAGAAACCAGCACAAAACCCCTCCAGTGTTTTGAAGAAAAAGCAGTGTTTTCTGTTTAGTTTGAAAATAGGTGGTTGGCATTTTCTGTTACTCTTTCTGGGAAATACATCTCAATTTCTGGGAAGCTTATAACTGAGAAGAAAACCGTGAAATCTAGAAGGGTTTGCCTTGAAAGGGACCTTAAAGATAATCCAGTTCCAGCCCCACTGCCGTGGGCGGGGACACCTTCCACCAGACCAGATTGCTCAGAGTTCCATCCAGCCTTCAGCCCTTGCCTTCGACACTTCCAGGGATGGGGCAGCCACAACTTCTCTGGGCATCCTGTGCCAGGGCCTGCCCACCCTCACAGTACCCCATCTAACCCTGCCCTCTGTCAGTGTGCAGCCATTCCCCCTGGTCCTGTCCCTCCACACCCTTGTCCAAGTCCCTCTCCAGCTCTTGTAGCTTCTATAGGTACTGAAAGGCTGGAAACTGGTATAATGAATCCTAGATAAAAAACACTCAGCAAGGGTGAGGTGGAGGATGAGCTTGCTGTGTAACTCCTCTGTTAAAGGATGCTACTGGAATATACCTGAATTGGGTCCCTGTCCACTTGGTTAGGATGGTACCTAAATATTTATTGTACATAATATTGGATTTTCTTTAGGTCTTTTCCTTTGGTTTGGTACTTCTGAAAGCTGTGAGTAGCTCAGCTTTCCTAGTGTACTGATTATTACAAAAAAACCTTTTGCAGAATGGCTTCTTTCCTTTCGAGAACTCGTATTCACATGATGAACTTGATGTATGGTTTTGCAATTCAGTCAGGCTGACTAAATACTGGCAAATTGCTTGACCATTATTGAGGAAGTGGGAGCTGAGAGCTGGTCAGGGCTCAGGCTCAGCAGACCTCCAGTGCCCTCTTTAGTGGCACACAGCCAGACCTGGTGTAGATTGGCTACAAGGTGTATTGTTATAGGGGAAAGGAGGTGTAACTTCATCTCTTTCACATAATAGGTTTTTTCCTTCTCACTCAGAAGGGATTATGTTACTTAGTTGCAGAAAAAAAATCTGTCAACCTCTACTTACTCCCCATGTCAAAGAAAAAAACCTGCATGCTAATTAGACTTAAATCATGCATGGATGATGATGAGAGAAAAACTGTGGTTTGCCTCATGTCTAAATACTTTGGACATGCTCCCATTTCATAATGTGATTTGATCTGAATGAATTCTTCGCTCACCTAGAGGTTCATAAGGATCTGGCCAGCCAGCCCTGTTGTCTTAATCTTTCCATGTTGTTGCAGCTGCTACTTAACAAATGTTATCAGCCTGTGCTATCGGAAATAATGAATGAAATCTTTGGGCTTCAGACAGTGCTTCTTCTCTGGCATGTTTTTAATGTTGAACTTAATGAAGAGGATTCATTTGCACTTTTGTTTCAGGCTTGATTTTGGCAATGGTGGCAAACAGTGGCCTGCAGTATTTTCATGTTTAGTCTTGTGTGTTCACAGAGGAAGGAGAACTCAGGACTTAAAAAAAAATATTTAAATGGCTGTTTCTTATGCACTTCTAAAATAAAAACAGCTGACAGCACTTCCCTCTTCTCCCCATCAAGCAGTGGTTGTGGAATATTGGAAAAGCCAACTTTATTGCTCCAAATGTTTTTTCCCTTTCCAAAAAAAGGGTGTTCAGTGTAAAATGCTGGTATTATCTTGCAGCATATGCTGCGTGACAGCCTGACCTGCTGCCTGTTTCAGAGTCCAGAATTTCCTCAACTTACTGATCTTACAGTGTAAAACTCACATTTGTCTTCCTTGATGCACTTGAAACCACTTTAAGAACAGTCAGCTGTTGTCACTGAGCTAATTGCATGTTGTTATATGCTCAAATAAATTGGGCTGCACATCTTCCAAAAACCCCACAGAATCAGGTCTGCTTTAGCTCTCTCTTGCCGGCAATCTGCTTTCCCCTTGAGCTTCCCAGGAGTTTGCACTGCCAGGATTGAAAGAGTTGGCCTCTTTCTGGAGCTCATATTTTGAGGCATTTGTCATCATAATGACAAGGGAGAGTATCAGTATTTTTTTCTTTTTGCCTTGAGAGTGTTGGGGAAATAGCAATTTAGACACCAGCCACAAATTTGGGCAGTTTGGGGACTGCTGAGCACGTGAAAAAGGTATGGAAACTTGGAATTGTCTGTGCTTCTGGCCAAGTGGGATGAAACCGAGGAACATCTATTGCTACATGGCTTATCTAGATGGATTCCTTTCCAGACTGTTGCAACACAGTGACAGATTTTATTATGTAATTGTTTCTGTTTCTGGCCTTGGCCTAACCCAACAAAAGCAGAAGTATCTGAAAGAAAATACTTGGGGGAGAAAGGGAAGGAAATGGTAACTACATTTTTTTTTCCGAGCTAGGGATAGGATGCTATGAACCACTCTTTTTTTTTTTTTAATAGTACAAATAAACACCAAAACTTGCATCATTTACACTAGAATTTAGTGTAGAGAATTGTCATTTTGAAATTATGAAGCAGAAAAAAAAATTCATCAGCTGTAAGAATACATGTGAAGGGAGTGTGGGTCATCACATGTGGGAATAATAAACACACAGTGTGTGCTGGTGAAGGATGATAATCACTCTTCCAGCATCTCTATTTGTAGGCTTTTCTTGAATTACTGCCATGAAAGTAGCATGCTCACCTTTGTAGGCTGTACACAAAGAGGAAGGGGAGGGCTTGTCCATGTTTTTGGAAGTGTTCTGGGGGCACTAAGTCGGGCAGTAGTTTGCTGCTGTCTTTCTTGAACACCTTGTCCCTTGCCAGAATGGTGGACAGGAGACTTTTGTGTAAAAAAAGATACCAGCAAACTGGAAATAATCTATATTTT
>JAWWMP010000023.1:16002884-16074483 GCA_035047865.1 Dendrocincla tyrannina
CTATTTGTAGGCTTTTCTTGAATTACTGCCATGAAAGTAGCATGCTCACCTTTGTAGGCTGTACACAAAGAGGAAGGAGGGCTTGTCCATGTTTTTGGAAGTGTTCTGGGGGCACTAAGTCAGGCAGTAGTTTGCTGCTGTCCCTTGCCAGAATGGTGGACAGGAGACTTTTGTGTAAAAAAAGATACCAGCAAACTGGAAATAATCTATATTTTTACATCTTGAAAAAGTTACTGCTGCATCTCCTCAGGTGATGCAAGGTGCTGCCTCGCAGTGTTGGCGTTCCCAGGGCATTTGTGTGGCCCTGGCAGCACACTCTGCAGGGAGCCAACCCAGAGCAATCCTGGGGGACAGCATGGAAAAGCCACGATGCGAGTGCAGCTTTACATCCTTTTGCACAATGTTTTACAGACTGCTACAAAGAAATCAGGGGCACGAATCAGCAGGGGAGTTTTCTCAATTGCGTTTTTCTTGGGTATATGGTCCATACCAATGATGGAACAGTCTGTGCTGTTTGGGCCCATTAGTTTTCTAGTCTCTTCAGTGCTCTCTGTTGTCAGCCAGTGTCAGCGTTTCCTCCAGATGATCCACTGCTTTGATGTTACTTCCTGCTTTGTGTAAATGTTACAGTGGTGTCTTTGTTTCTGAGTTGTGATAGAGTTGGTTTGCCCTCACTGTCTATAACTAAGCAGAATTGCAGCAGCAAAAGCACCCTGGCAAGTGCTGCCTTGAGTTGCAGAGCAAGTCCCTGATTGCTGCTGGGCACCACGGGAAGGAGAGAAAATACAGACTTTACCCTTTGTCCCTTTAATCTGCATGGAGATTTTGAATCTAATGTGAATTTTGCACTAGCAAATCTTGATAAAATTCTCCTTGGAATATTTAAGATTTTAATTTGCTTTGAAGATTTCTTTGAAACTGCATATTACATCCATGTGAAAACTGAACATCTGTTCATCCAGCAGGTGTTGACATTGATGATGTGAAGATGTTTCCATTTTCCCCCCTTTCACTCTGTAGTTGATAGTAACACTGTTGATTTTCTTTCCATATTAAATAGTTGAAAGGTGTCAATTTTAAAGCTGCATGGAAAGTTCTGTGGATTTTGCAGAATCTATCCCAGAACGTGGGTTTAGCTTGCAATAGAGCAGATCCTTGAATGAGATTAAAAATGAACATTGTGCTGGACAGCATTTGATGGTGTGCTCTGGAACAGTGTGGCCATCACCATGTACTTCATATAGAGTAATGATACTGGAAGATTTTTCCCTTAGGTTTCTTTTTTTTTTTTTTTCAGATTGCACATGGCTTTGAAACTGTTTGAGATATCGAACCTATCATTTAGAATGGCAATACTCTTGGAGCTCAGGTCTAAGTTTTTCCACCATTTGGTTTGGATAGAATCTCGCCCTTTAGGGAAAACAGTTTGGCTTAAATAGTTCATAGCTGCAATGCAGACTGTATGAGTAGATTGTAAAATCTCTCTCGATTCATAGCTGGTGTTTTATAGCAATTTCAGTTCTTGACAAATACAGCTTAAAACGAGAGTCAGTCGCTTCTGGGATAGTCTGGAGACCAGAGGGGGCCTCTTGTCTTAAGTGCAACAAGCAAAGCCTGTGCATTGCTTTCAGTGTTTCTGCTTTCCAAATGTGAGAATGCTTTTGGATGAGTGTATTCAGCAGGGATGTTGAGAAACTTTGTTGAATTAAAGTTAATCTCTTTCACCGAGTTTCGCTGCCAAAAACAGTTTTAGTGGGGTATGTTTTTGTTTACAGCAGTACAGCTGATACTTGTCAGCTATCTCACTGTATCTTAGCATAGACAAGGCTTGGAAAATGTATCTGAGGAGCAAATTCAAACCCTCCATTCTCACTTAACCTCCTTGTGTCAGATATAGTCTATGACATATAGTGAGAGTTTGCATGCAGACATTTAAGATCTCTACTTCTGTGGAAAAAAGCGTAATGTGTAAGTGTAGAAAAACTTGGCAAGAGCAGGTAGCTGTTGAGTTTCTTGAGTGTTTTTTTTTAGTTGCTGTTATTAAATGTAAAAGCAAACAGTTATCTTCTAGTTTTCACTGTGACCTTGGACTTTGAATGCCCTCAGAAACTTTGGGATACTGGTGTTTTCTCCTAACTGCTGAATTGTTTGTGTGTAGCATTTCTGATAAAAGGGAGCATTTGAGATGCACTGAGGCCGATTACAATAAAACCAGAACCAACAGCTATATTCAAATCTATGAAGCATAGTTGGAAATGTGGTCTTCACGTGTACTTGGTCATCAGAAATGGGAAAGATTGTAGGATTGTTCAAAATGCATATGCATTGTACCTGTTTCTATTGTATCTGTTCATCTGGGGTTAAAAAAACTAAATTGCAAAGCCTTGCATTCTGTTTCAGGACTAACATTGGCTTGAGTCAGATGGGCTGAGTGAAATCAGTGCAATTCTTAGTTTAGTTTTGTCAGTGTTTTCCAATTTTTTCTTAGTATAGTCACAGATTCACTGGAAATTGTGACTTCTAGCTGGGCTGTCCCTTCCAGCCAGAATTATCCTGTAATCCTATGATTCTGTCAAATAAACTTTCCAGTGGGAGCTACACACTGACCTACCCAGCTTGTTTCTACCTACAGCTTAATTGAGTCTTATACCTGCTTCCCAGAGGTGAACAAGGATGAAATCTGGTTTCTTTTACATCTGTGTTGAGTAGTAATGATCCATGATCTGGTGTTGGCACGTTGTGTAGCTGATGGCTTGGGGGTAGTTCCGAACACAGTGAGCCTCTTGAGCAGCTAAAATATGTTCCTCATTAAAACTCTTGATGAGCATCGTGCTTACGTTGCATTTGTGAAAGTGAGCTGTCAGATGGTATTCGTTAATTTTGACAAAAGCTGTCTATTTTTCTTCCTTTGTGAGGTCATCTCAATCTCCAGTCTCATCAAATGGTGCCCCAAGCTGCAATAACCAGTGGATTAGTGTGGGAGGGTTGTTGCTTTATTGTGAGTCTGGGTGACTGTGTGAATGTGAATTAAAGTCGTGGCTTTCAGTTCTTCAGTGGGGTGAGCAGTGGTGCCAAGTAATCCTAAACCTGTTTTCTAAGTCTCTCTGACTCTACAGAAAAGAAAGTGGGGAAGCAGTCAGTTAATAAAAACTAGTTCAATACATGTTGGTCAAAAAATATTTCCATTTATTGTAAATGTTCTCCTCGTGGGGAGAGTGTGTGATGTGCAAATGCTGGTTTGCTGCAGAGAGTCTTCATTTCAGTCTTTTATCTAAATGACTGTATATACAGGCCTTAAGAGATAGAAGAGGAATGTTAATTGTTTCTCAGGTCGATGTCTGTGCATTAAAAAAGTGCTAGCATGTGCAGGATTGCTTGAAAGGTTCTTCCTAGTGCTGCCTGCTGAGCTGGTTAACAATCTACAGTCAAAAGGCCAGCTCTGCCCAGTTTCAAGTCTTTGTTTCATCATCTCTTCCTGTTGCCCTGTTAACTCTTTTCCCCTAATCCCTCTTTCCCTGCATCCCTCATTCTCTGATTGAACTGGCATTGCCTTACTATCCAATAACTGTTTTCTCTTACTCTTTGAATAACTAATTTTTGCTTCACAAAACAATATTGGCATACAAGCTACAGGGCTAACTCTGTTGCTGAAGGTGCTGGGAGTTGTAAACTGAAATTGCTCAAAGTTCAGAAGCAATTAAGAATGAGGGAAGACTGTAGAGAAACACCTGTTTGCTGACTTAGAAATTACAAGTCTCAGACCAGGTCTTTTATTCTATGATTTTTACTTTTTTCTTTCCACTTAGGTTGTGTATTGCTGTGAGCAATGGCCCCCTTTTTACGGATATCTTTCAACTCATTTGAGCTGGGACCTGTGCAGAATCAAGAACTGCAGCCATTCTGTGCTATCAAGATGAAGGAAGCACTGACTACAGGTGAGATTACAAATGAGAATGCTTTCCTGAATATGAATGAGTTTTTGAGAAATACTCTAATCCTCCTTAATCTGTGAATGGTAGTGAGTCCTGCTGTTCTTGTCATGCCAAGCACTTAAACATGAACTTTTCTTTCAGAATGGGAGAAATAACAATGGCTGTTTTCTCTACCTTCGCATTAAAACATGGCTTTTTTATTAATGCTTTCCTGCCCTGCAACCAGAGAGCTCAGCACTTGGTAGGGCGATGTCTAAGATTTCTAATTTCTTACTTCAACACCAACATACAGCAATTCACAAAATATGTGGGGAAGCAGGTGAAAAATCACTTTGGCACGGATTAGGGTGTGTTGTGAGTTTTGCATGACCCAGCTTTGCAAATGTTAAATAAAGCAATGTCCTCTCCAGCTCCTCAAATGCCAAACGTTAACTGAGGCATTTTTTGTTGGGATTGTTTGCTTGAAGTGACTTGCACCTGAGGTCTTTTTAGCACCTCCCTGTTCACCAGGCCCTCAGCCTTCAAAGGCTTCATCTTTACAGAAACTGGTCAAAAGGCTTATAATATTTTGTGACATTTGGCTGGGATACACCACTGTAGCCAAACAGGACAAGAGGGAATTGCTGTTCTGGATTAGACTGCAGCAGTTTCATCCTGCAGTATGGCTCTAGGGCATCACAAAACATCAAAGAAGGGAGGAAAGGGTGAATTTTCTTCTTGCTCACAATGTGATTGGTCTTCTCTCTTATTGCTGGCAGTAAAAGCTTCATTTAAACTCTAAATGCAAGGCATGGTGCTCTTTCCAGAAAGTGTTGGCATCGAGCAAATGCATTAAGCTCCAAAGAAGCAGTTTCAGTTTCCTGGTCTGTTGGGAGAATCTCTGGTGAAATGGTGTTGAAGGTGTTGCAGCTGCCAGAATGTGTAGAGAGGTGAAAGTGATCTAAATAAATACACCTTTGTTTTCCCCTCACCCCCTTCAGCCATTGGCTTTTGAAAAGTAGAATTGTCCCAACATTTCCCCTCTTTGCTTCCACGTGTTTTTGAGGTACTGAAAAAATGGAGGGCAAGAGGGCAGTGAACCTTGGAGCAGTAACTGATTGGGGTAACCAGGAAATCAATCTGATGCTCGTGTTATCAGTTTGACAAGATCTGGAACAGCTTTTGGTTGGATTTGCCTGCTGAAACATGATCAGGGAAAAGCTTATTGTATAGGAAGGAGAAAATCATATTGCCTAATGATTAGGCATTAAGCCAATTTGCAAACATGTGACATGTTTTGGAGCCAGTAGCTTTAGCAGAGAAGCAAAGAAGGCCTGAGCACAGGAGGGGTAGGAACAGTGTTCTTAAAGGCTGTTCTTTGCTTGAACACTTAACAGTTCGTTTGCAGGCAGGCAGTGTGATCCATGACAAATCTGGATTAGCATTATTTTAATTGCAAAAGCAGCATGGCCAGGCTGGAAGTTAATGCGAATAATTGAGACACCTTTGTTTTATGTGGGGTAAAGATTTATATAGTGACTGATCAAAGGAGATCTTAACTGGGACATGGGAATAGAGAGTCCTGTGAATGGACTGAAATAGTTCTCTGCCCATCTAAGAATCTTACAGAGTATTACCAACTCTTTTACAAACTGCTGCTATTCCTGCAAACCCTAAATTATTGTCAAAGGTTCTGCAAATAGGTGCAATTTCTCCTGTTCCCAAGGCTGCCTCCTGAAGTGTGCTTTTTTGATGAAGGGGTCAGGCTTTAGCAATCCGAAAAGCAGGCCAGTGTAAAAGCCTTGCTGTGCAGAGATCCTACTTTTAATCCCTCCTTGCCTTCATTGTCCATCCTTAAACTCTCCCAATTCTGTTTAGTTTGAGCCCTCCCTGTATATTTCCACCATAAACAGGGAAGTGATTGTCCCCTTGCATTGGTGAGGCTGCACTTCAAATTCTGGGTTCAGTTTTGGATCCCTCACAGCAAAAAGGACATTCAGGGGCTGGACTGTGTCCAGAGAAGGGCAACAGGGCTGGGGAAGGGTCTGGAGCACAGGTTTGATGAGGAGCAGCTGGGGGGGCTCAGCCTGGAGAAAAGGAGTCTCAGGGGGGACCTTCTTGCTCTCTACAACTCCTTGACAGGAGGTTGTGGCCAGATGGGGCTCAGGGTCTTCTCCCAAATATCAAATGACAGGATGAGAAGAAATGGCCTCGAGTTATGCCATGGGAGGTTTATACTGGATATTAAGGCAAATGTCTTGCTGAAAGGGTTGTCAAGCAGTGGAACAGGCTGTCCAGGGAAGCAGTGGAGTCCCCATCCCTGGAGGGATTAAAAAAAAGACCTGTACATGTGGCACCTGGGGACATGGTTTAGTGGTGGCCTTGTCAGGGCTGGGTTAATGATTGGGCTTGATGATCTTAATGCTCTTTCTCAATCTAAATGATTTTTTAATTCTGTGATAATACTTTCAAATTTTTTCATAATACAGGGCTCTGGAAGTAGGTTTGCACTGTGAAGGATTTGAGGTTTTTTGTGTCTGCAGAGTTTCCCAAATTCAAGAGAAAAGCTTTTCACTGAGTAGAGGGGAGCTCAAGTGTGTTTTGCAATGGAAGAGGTCCTCGGGTGGCCATTTCTGAGCATTTGGGAATGTCCTTTGGCAGGCAGCTCAGGTCTGCTGTCCAAGCTGTGAGTTGCAGGGCTGCTGTTGGCAGGAATTCCCTAATAAAGCAGTACAAGGACACAATTCCTAACACTTGTTTGCAGAGCTCAGCACAACTGAGTGGAGTCATCCAGCAAGCTGTTAATGAATGAACACTGACTTTGCCTTGAGTTTCCAGGAAGGTTTTAAAATATTGAGGATCTAACAGATCACACTGCAGCTTCCTGGGGATGGGTCCAGCTATTTAATCTGCTTTTCTACTGCCTTGATTTTATAGCAACAAATGGATTGTTCAGAGCTGGAAAGGCACTTAGCACTTTTATTGCAAAGAATGATCTTGATAAATAGCAGAAATTGTGTAGAACGTATAAAATAATATTAATTCCCCTCTGCACAAATGGAGAATTGGTTTGGCTGCATGAATCACAGATGAAAACTGGGTTGTGGCATTTGTGTGCCAGAGTCACAATGAAGAGTTGGATGTTGTTCCTTGGGAGGCAACATCATTTTGGGTGTGTTGATGGGACTAAGAGACCCAGATCTAGAAATATGCTAAAGCTTATTATAGATTGTGCAGTCACTGGCTGTTTTCTCTGCCTGAGGTAAGGACAGGAAGAAATTGGCTTAACAGGTAGCAAGGGAGACTGAAGCTGTGTATTAGAAGCACAGAATAGTAGACTGGAAGACACTTCAAGGATCATCCAGTCAAACCTTCCTTAGCAAAAGGAAAAAAAATCCATCAAATAAGGCTAATGAAGCACTCTAAAACTCCTAACAAAGGAGTCTGCTGAGATGTTCTTATGGGGGAATGGGTAAATAGTACCAAAAAAAAATCATTTTAGCTTTTTTCTTATTCCTTAATGACACAAGGTCTGCATGTGCCAGAGCGGACAGATAAGGCCCTGAAATGTTCTTTGAAAAGTAGCAGTCATGGTAGAGATGGAGTACAATGTCAAGGAGAGTGACTTATCCCAACATTTCACTTGTATTCAGCACTTGGAAGTAGATTAATGAAATGTGAAACCTTTCATCTCTCAGACACTGCTTTCAATTTAAACTGGATCAGTGTAAGGTGTATCTTAATTTATCTTAGAGCAGTGGGTATTCACTATGATTTATACCAGAATGGAGCCCTGAAAATATTCCCTGCCCAGCTGTGGCTGACTAAACCAGCTTCTGAAATTCCAGAATGGGCTTTGTCCCTCCTGGTCTCTGGTTGCATGTTAACACCTTCACTGCCTTTGCATGCTGGTTTGGGACGGAGAGATTTGCCTTCCAAGTCATGAACGTTTGAACAGAATATTTAAGCTTTGTCCCAACCACAGTAAAAGAAGTAGTAAGTCTGCTTTTAGTGTTAGTACAAGTATTCCCTGTTTTATTTTGCCGAGTTTAAGTACTAGACCTACACTATTTGATGTTACAGTTTCTGTCCTTTCTGGGTTTGTGACTTTCAGAGAGAGGAAAAACTCTGCTTCAGAAGAAACCTACCATGTATCCAGAATGGAAGTCAACTTTTGATGCCCACATTTATGAGGGCCGGGTGATCCAGATCGTGCTCATGAAGGGCCCAGAGGAGCCGCTGTCTGAGGTGACTGTGGGTGTGTCAGTCCTGGCAGAGCGGTGCAAGAAAGGCAATGGCAAAGCAGAATTCTGGGTAAGGCAAAAGATTCATCCCTCAACGTTTCTTTCAAGCCAAATGAAAGCCACGTGTCTTTTAAACTTGAAGGGGCTAACAGATTTTCTTAGGTCAGTTGGATCTCACTGGTTTGTATTTTGCTGTTACACTTGGGGTTTTTCCACACCTTGCCTTGAATGTTGAGAGAATAATAATTATTCCGAAGAGTAAAAAAACTAATAGTGCTCAGTTTTAGCTTTAGTGATCAGTTTTAGCCAGTTCAGTGGTCTGAAGTCCTCTGCTTATTATCCATAGAACAGGCACCACATAGACATCAGCAGTGTTAAACTTTCTCTGTGCAATCTGTCATGACTTGGACAAATTACCATGTCCAGCAAAGAGATGTTAGTTCACTTATCATAGCCTGTAAGGTTATTTGTGTGTGTGGAGACACAGCCCAGCAGTAGAAGCTGTAACTGAGGTCCTTGCCTTCTGTAAACTTTGCTGGGCAGATGTTCTGAGTGTGAGACATTGCCTTAAAGATGAAAACTTAGTCATTATCTCGGTAGGATGATGGGATTTGAGGGCATATGTTCATGGGTGTATCTAATGTAACTGTGGGTTGGTTTTATTTGGGGGTTGGGGTTTTTTCCTCCAAAGTTGTATTTAGTGTAACCCAGGGATATTTTGCTCTGTGCTGGAGTGAAGATTGAATCACACTTTCATTTTTAAGGATTTCTTGTCTTTTATAAAGGCAGCATTTTAAGAATTAGTGGCTACTTTCTGAGCACAGGAACTGACCTCAGCTATTGACTTAAAAGGCACATGGGTTTGTTTCTTTTGCTGGTCCATAGAATTTGCAGCAGAAACCATGTATAATGGTTTGAGGGGGAAAGGAAAATAAATTTTGATGATACCACATTTTTTTCGTTGTGGACAGTAGTATTTCATATCACTATGGTTTGTACTTCCTATAAACTTATAAAGGATTATACAGACTTTTTCTTTTAAAACTGGGTTCCTGTGCACACTGAGTTTACTAACAGTAAAAACAGAAGCTAGCAAACTTATTTGCAGAAAGGGGAAAGGGACATGCACAAACAATATGAATTCTGCCCGTGCTGAACTCCTGGGTAGACATCAAAGCATGCAGCACATTAGTAAAAGCAAGAGAATAAAAGCCCCTGACTCAGCTGCAGCAGGGAGTTATGGAAGAGCTTTGTAATCAAACAGTTATTCAATATTCTACCTTGAGTCCCTAGAAAGAGCTGTTTAAATTCCTAACAGAGTCAGTCAACCACACTCTTCACTGTTGGTATCTTTCTTTCCACAGCTTGACCTTCAACCTCAGGGGAAGGTGCTGATGGCTGTGCAGTATTTTTTGGAAGATGCAGGTAATGTCAACTGTTTATTTTCAATCAGTTATGTGAAAAAAGGTTTAATTTTTACAGTCCTTTTGCAGAACACAGAATGTAGCTCACACAAAAATATCACCTGATGTCCTGAGTAGAATTTTCTGATGTTATCAATTTGTTTTCTAGGGTTTTTTTGTTATGTGGACTCATGGTTGGGTTTGTTCATTTCTAAATGCCTTTGCGCCTCTAAATGCTGTTGGATTTAGACATTTTTGTATCTTTGATATGTCTGTCCGTGTGTTTTGAAGTGATAAAAAAGATATCAGTCCCTTTTCAGATGCAAAGAAGTTAAATCTCTTGTTCTAGCTTATGTGGGAGATGTTTTGTGGATGGAGAAGTGGGTCTGAGTTTCCTGGGATTCAGACATTGTATTCACGAACCATGGAAACTGGTTGTAGTAGTGACTGAATGGTTTAGTGTTAGAATGCACATCTAGTCAGTGTTCTGACATAAAGTTTAAAAAGTGAATACGCTGTGTCAAAAATATACACACACTATTTGTAAAGAAACTCAGAGGGAAGCTTCGAGTACAATAATAAAAACAAGTATTGTAGCCTGGATTTGTGTATTTGTGGAATCCTTTCCTAAAAGGAAAAGCTGTAAACCTCACAACTTGGCTAGTGGTTACAACTTTCCCATACTAGGAGTCATGAAACCATTATTTCTTAGGAATAATATTATAATTATATTATAACTGCTCTGCCATATGAGTCTATCAATTTTACAAGGTTTATTGCTGTGTGTTTATAAATAATAACTGGAGAGAGTAAGCAGAAAGCCTTGAAGCATTGCTGGTTTTTCCTCCAGAGATACATACAGGGAGCACAGTTCTTGTCTCACAGAACCAGTTAATTGTGAAGGTCCTGTACATTTTTATCCCATGTGTGCAATCTGTGTAGCAGATACTAGAACAGGTACTAAAGACAGAATGTGAGCTACAGTAAGTGCCATTTCAGAATTGACATTTTATCTTTGTGATGACAACCCCCCCCAGCTTATATGCTTTTTATTTTGTCTCTGAAAAGCTGACCCTTTAAAGCAAATTTAAAAAAAAAATGTAGAACTTTCAAGAGTCAGTAGATTTCTCTGAAGAGCCAAAGCTCTCTGTTCATGCTCCAGTGATAGTCTGCTTTGCATTCAAACTGTTGTGAGCTGTTATATTAAAACACCTTAATCTTGGTCTTTGTCATGGTTTCCTGTGCAAGGCTGTTTCAGAGGGCAGTGGTATTACAAGAATCTTATTTAATGAGACATACAGAAATTCATTTCTCCTTGAAACAGAAAAGTTTCTTAACCAAACCTGTACAAACCCAGTTTCTGTATTCTCAGTTGCTTATTTGCTGAGGCTGGAGCATATTTCCTTCTCTCCTTACAGACATGAGAAAAAATAGAGATGGCATAAGTGAAAACCTTCCATAATTTATTTATTACCTGTTAGTAGGAAAGTGATATATTTATGTGCTGTAAGTACTAAAATAATTGCATTCAGTAATGCAGTTCTTCTCATTGCCTTTATTAGGGATTACTGATGATAGTGAATGAAGCCTGAATACCAAACAGATCATTAATTCCTGCAATCATACTTTAAGTGGAAAGTTAAGATTTAGCTGTTAATGCACTTTTTGGATTTTCTGTCTTGCAATGACTTCCTATTTACCTTCTGCTTGATATAAAATGAGTCACCTTTTGGTAACTAAACCACAGAGGTCGTGGAAACTGCCTTTCAAGACATTTCAGTACATTTATACATCTACATTTTGTGAAGGGAAGTCGCTCAATCTGATACTTGATGTTAATTAACACTGCAAATATCAATACATTTTAACACACTACTACTCCTCAAAATTATAAACCTACCTCATGTCAGTATCTCTACACAGGCAAACATTGAATGATTTTGGCTCATCACTGCAGTGCTGTCAATGTTTTCCCCAGTTAAATTTGCAGTCACCAGTATTAGAGCAGAGAGGTTTGTGAGTGTGTTACAAGGATGTTTGTATTAACCTCCATTCTTGGCATTGCTAAAACCCTTAGTTAATAGCTGAAAGCTCAGAGACAGTTCACATTCCTTCCTATACAGATGCCGTTTTGTTCTCTCTCTGACCTGCCTTTCCCTACAGAACTCTATGGTTTCTGTGTTTCTAAAACACTAAAAAAGGCCTGTTCTGAAACTGATATTTCACTTGTTCCTTAGTTTATTAAAAAGTATTGCTACCGTCAGTATCTTTGAGTTTTGGGTGCTGCCTTTTATTTGAAAATCTTCAAGCACCTTGCAAAAGTTAGTAATTCTTTCTTTGGCTTATTTTGCAAACTAAAGCTGCTGTTTATCAAACCTTTCTTCTAAGTAGCAAATATTCTGCCATCTTTAGAGAAAACTGCTTTCCTCTGCTTCAAAGGTACAGAGCAGAGAAATGAGAACGTTATTGCTCCATTAACAGGTATATTATTAGAGAAAAAAAATCACTGGTATTAAAATTTCCTCCATGGTAGGTTACACTGAGACTTTTCCTTTGTATATTCTTTTTGCAGATTGGGGCCTGACCAGTTAATTTAGGGCTGTGTATGAAAAGTCTTCCCTAGAGGGATTTTGGCTTTCTAAATCCTGTAAAATGGGGACTGCAGAGCTGTGACTTAGAGCTATCAAAGAAATTCTTTGTCTTCTGTCCTGTAATTTTAATGTAAGTTTGTGCTGGAAATTTAAAAGTTTTTTCTCCTGGTGTGTGAAATGTGAGAACAGGGTGTTGACCTCAATTTTAATTTCAGAATATTGTTTTCCTTCTGCCCCTCCTTCACCAGTTGTAGTATTGAAACTAGGTTATAATTCTCCAAAGCAGCTTTAGTTTTAATAAGTGGGAGTTGCAATACGTTTAATGCTTTGCTTGATCTTTGTTTATTCAAATGTAGTGAATGACCTTATCCAGTACGAAAACCCAGGACCTCACTCTGCTGAGTGTCTTGTGCAATGCTAGCAGCTTTGGAAGTGTGTTTGTGTCTTGGGTTCGATTTTTGAATTGCTGTTTTGCTGGTTTCGGCTTCCTGCAGGAAGAGTTAGGGAGTTCTTTCCTTAAAATGCCATTAGAAGCACCAGAAGGTGAGTAATTTGCATGGGAACTGTTAATATCTCAAGTGTCTGACTTCTGAGAGTGGAACATGAACCAGAGAACTGCATAGATGTTGAATATGCTTTTCTCTGTGTGTCAAGATGAGTGTTGGGGAAGCATGAGACTTCTGAATTTTTGAGTTATCTATGAAAAATAGGGTAAATAACAGATTTGCTATCATAGTCTGCATGTTGTGTGGGTCTAAATTAAGATCTGAAGAAAGGATCTCTATGGATGAGGTGTGTTTTGGAAGGATTGTCACATTATTAGTATATAATTGTGATGAGGGCTGAAAAGCCAGAACTGGGCTTTATAATTGTATGTGGGAACATTGGTATGATTTAATTCTTTATCTGAGAAAACAGTATTTGTAGAAATTTGTCAGATGTGGATGTTATTCAGTGGCACCCAGCATCTGCTTCAGCCTGCACCTAGAAGCGTGATTGCATGAATTTAATAAGAACATCTTCTGGCTTGTATTTTCTTTATTATTTTCTTTAAGAAAATCAGACGTGCAGATGTGGTGATTGGATAAACATTGTTTATGGTCGGTAAGGTAGATAATATGCTGTGTGGAGCAGAGAAAATTTGATCTATTTATATGTTCAGTAGAAATTTGACTTAGATGCCGTATGTCCAAAGGTTAGTTTTACTGTGCCTTTGTAATTTGAAAAAGAAAAAAAGAGAACTTATTTTCCAGTTTATTCCCTGTTTGCCCACAACAAATGAGGTATCAGGTACCTCTGCAGAAGGGTTATAGAAAGCCCTTACTGAAGTGTAAACTAAGCAGTGCTCTGTGTGCCGAGCACAGGCTGTGTTCACTGAGCACGTGTGAGCGCTACAAAGGCTGCAGTGTGGGGGTTTTTATTCCTGGATTGAAAAGCAGGGCTTGTTATAACTCTGGTGTTTTGTTTTAGCACTTTTCTAAAAGGCCACTGGCGTTATTAGTGCCTGTGAAAGGCTGGTTCAGTAGAGAGGTGCTGAAGTGGCTGCAGAGCAGCCCCTTGGTGCTGGCTCAGGGGCCAAGGCAGGACTTCATTCGTTTAATTGTGCAAGGCCAGGCTGGACTAGTAGAAGATGTTTCTACCCATGGCAGGGCAAGGCAACTACAGGGTCTTGATGGTCCCTTCCAACCCAAACCATTCTGTGACCCTCTTTGGAGGAGCAGGCAAGGAGTGCCTGTCCCATGGGTGTCCCAGCCCCTGTAAGTTTCTCTTACAGTGGAAATGTGCCCACTGTCACATGCAGCACACACACCTTTTCATAACGTGCTGCTAAGAGTTTGTAGCACTGCTTTCGACCACTTGTGCTCAAGTTTATTGTATAACTGCTTGGGGCCAGGATAGGTAATTTGAGATTATGTGCCAACCTTGAGAGCAAATAGTATTGGCATCTACAATAGCACATCATTGGTATTTCTGCTTAAATGCCAGCAGTGTAAAATCCACAAGTACTGAGAATGAACAAGAAAGTGTTGGGGGGGGTTGTGTTTGTTTTTAAAAAGAGAGAAATACACAGCAATATCAATACTCTGACTGTAAATGAAATGTTATGGTAATCACAGAGACCAATATGATTTCACATAGCCAGTTCATGTCACAGAATTGTAGGCTTTTGGGAAACCTATTTCTGTAAGTGGTTTGTTGGGGTTTGGTTTGGGTTTTTTAACAAACGGTCCTCTCCAGGACCAGGTTAAAGAGCAGTTTTCCTCTCAGACAGTTCATGTTAGGAAAGTCTCCTTTGTGAGGAACAAGCTTTCCCTTTTAATGATTGCTCTATGAGATTAATGTTCTTCCTGACCTGAAGGTGCACTTAACTTTCAAACAAAGTCAAATGCAAGGCTGGAGCACAGCAGAAGGAGGCAGACACTGAACAGAGTGGTGGTTGGTTTTGCAATTTATTATCCAGTTTTAGGCAAATCTCAACCTGAGCCATCAGTTAGCTCATTAAAAGCTTTGCCTGTCCCTGTTTGAAGTGCAGTCCAAGTTCCCAGTCTCTGGCAGTAGCTCTGGTATCTTTCCTCTGTTCACAAACAGCACCATGAAATCAGCAGGTTAAAATGAAAAATGAACTCTGAAGATGGTAAATATTTTTTCAATTCTTTCTTTCTGAAAAACTACTGAGGTTATTCGGAGGTTGTTTTCTTTTGTCCTTGGACTTTTGAGGTTCACTTGAGACAGTTTGACATCTCACCTTGGGATTTATTGCAGTTCAGCAGAGCTCTGGCAGTATTGCTTTAGTAAATGTTTTCCAGGCAATGGTCTGGATGTTGTGTTAGTGGCTGTGAGGACTGTGGAATGTCCAGAAGTTCTGCTGCTGCAGTTCAAGAGTGAACACAGTGATGTGTTCACAGCAGGTCTGGAGAGCTGCACTGTCCATTCGCAGCTGGGCTTAATGGTTTCTGAGTGAATACACAGCACGGAGGAGTTCGGGGTGCTTTTGTCACATCAGCTGCAAGTTTTGAGAAGGGACCTTGAAATACATGAACGTGTCAGTGATAAATATTAACCACGGCTCTCAATAGAGGAAATACATTATGTTTAATGGTGTGTGCTGGCTCCAAGATGATTAATTTCAGGTCCAGGCCATAGAGGTCACCTGGATTCTGGTTGCTGATTCAGCTGTTTTGTATATGACTCTTTCTGACCATGTACTGGTTCATCACAAGCATTTCATCTGTGGGAATCCTGACTTGCTTGGAGAGGAAAACAAAGCTTTTCCCGCTGTTTCTCCCTCTCCCTCCCCCTCATCCCCACTCTACATCAGTACAGTTGTGAAAGTCACTTCCCTGCAATTGTTAATTGTCTCTGCATCTTTGAAATTAAGCCTTTATTCCCTGGTTGAGTCCATGGTTGGCTGAACTGCTCAAAACTTTTCTGTAGCAGTACACATTAAAGGTAATTTACACTTTAAAAATAACTTGTTAAACATGCCCATAGTAAATTGGAATTAGCTATGCTATCATTTCAGAACCTCCTCAGCTTCAGGTGCACTTGACTTACAGCTGCTCTCCAAACCTCCCAGCTGCTTCTGAACCAAAATGCGAAAATATTTTCAGCTATACTTTGATATGTTGCTTGGTTTTGGTAAAGATATTTAATAAGGCAGCTGGTTGTGAAGCCTGTGTGTTCTCACGTGAAGATTTTGAACTTTTGCTGTACTTAAGGATTCTTCCCCATTAAAGTATGTTCAAGGAAAGTGTACAAAGAGGGGAAATAAAAGGAGGAAAACCCCGAAGTGATTAGTTCATTAATTGCCCTCTCAAAAAAACAAATGCCAGTCTCACATATTTCTCTTAAGTATGTTATCAATGCTCCAGACAGGAAGGAAACACCACTGTTTCCCATATCTTGATGAAGTTTTGTCAGGGACTTCTGCACACAGTATTGGCCATACTAAATTGCTCCAAGCCTTTTAGCATGAGGAGAAGCCATGTCCTGTTAACCTGCTAGTCCCTCACTAAACACTTGGTTTACTCCTGTTATGGACTTTAGGAAGGCTTTTTTCTGATAATCTGCTCCATCACAGATGATCTCCTCTGAAGAGGTGCTATAAAGCAAAACGCCTGTCTCTGCTTTGTTGCTGTTCCTGATGAAATCTCCCTTACCAAAACATCCTTTCCGTGCAGCAAACAATGTGCAGCGCTGCTGACTCTCGAGCACCTTGTTTGCCTTGCACGCAGCCCTGGGTGGGTGGTTTCCCTGCAGCATTTGAGGAGCAGTGGGTGAGGTCTGTGTATTTGCCCGGCAGGATTAAACAAAGAGATAGCACTGTTTGCAGACTTGGACAAGCTCAAGTGCAGCAGCTCATGAGAGCTCAGTAGGCTGTTTGAACACCAAAAATGAATCCTGTTCCTGCGGGGACAGAGGGAACTCGGGGGCACACACAGTGCCAGGGTGTGTCACAGTGTGAGCTCCTTTCAGGGAGTGTCAGGATAGGTTTCTCACTGAATCAGGTTGCCACTTTCTCAGAAAAGCGCATTAATACCTAGTAGCAAAGCTCAGGGACCTTTTCTGAACTTTCTTTTCACTTATATGACTAATCTTCCCTTAATCTCTGAGCTGATGTTGTCCTTTCTTTTCCAAGACAGTACACGCTGCTGCTGTCTGGCTGTTCGTGGCTGTGACAGATAAATTAGTTTAGGACACTTGGAATGATATCAAATGATGGATTGTATTCCAGGTTCAGAGGTCTATTGAAATAGCAGTGGTGGCAGCCAGATAATAAAATGACAAGAACCAAGTGCAGCTAGCAACAAGAAAACCAGAGCTCCTGGGTAACTTTGTAGTAAGCTCAGGCATTGCAGTGAGCGTGACTTGGCAAAGGAAACAAGTCTGCTTCTGTTAGTACCAAAAGCAAGGCTCCCACTGATTTTGATAACAGGCAGCAATGCAATGGAGCAAATTAAAAATTAAAAAATCCATTATACTGACAATGGGAAAAATGCTCTTACAGCTTTTTCCTTAGTCCATTGCTGTGGAAATTCCCAGCCTGCAAATGACAAGATCCTGTTGCCCTAAGCTTTGCAGCACTTCTGACCTGTGAACCACGTCCACGCTTCTTCCAGACTGGGACCCACAAGCTGCTGGCCAGAGCTGATGGAATTAGTGGTTCATCAACTCCTTGTTGCCAGTTCAAGCATTTATCTTTTCCTGCTGGATAGGATTGACCCTCACCAGCTCCTCTCTATTGACCAGAAACCTGTCCTAGGGTTAAATCACCACTTACCCCAGTCTCTCTTGATGCATCCTCATAGGATTACCTTTGTTACAAGCTCCTGTTATTTTTAAAATGTATAAATAAGACTTTATAGTCTGAGTTTGTGTCTCAATCCTACAGCCACAAATACTCATTTTTGTAAAAGAAACTTAGAATTGTCCTTGGAAATAAGTGGAAATAACTGTAACCTGTAATGAAGGACTTGTATGAGTCAGTTGGATTTGGAGCCTTGGCTTATTACTACATGTAATTTCTATGTGAGATAGTGTTAGATGCTACAGTAGATTGTAGCAGGTAGTATTATTACTATGGTATTACAGAGTACTATTAACTCCATGGGTGATAGGAGGAGGGAGGATCGGGACAGAGACAGGTTGACAGCTCATCAATATTATGAGACTGCAAAATGAAAATGTCTGACTGAAAATCTCCTCTGTCCTCACTGATCCTGGAGGCTGGAAGAAAGGCATCTCCCAGTAGGATGGTCTGATGCAGACCCAGAAGGTCCTGCAGCACTTCACCTGACTTTCTGCTGTAGTCCTGGTTCAGAAGGACATGTGGAGCAGCAGCATGGAAATACTTCTGCTGACCTTCCTGCTTCAAATGAAATGTTTATTTATCTTCAACATAAATCACATAATATATAGGAACTTGGATTATTTTCAAAAAACAGCCATGGCTGTCATTTCTCTAGCAAAACTGTGCTCCATTCCTGCTTTTTCCTCTCAGCTCATCTGCTGAAGGCTTTTTCTGCATGAGCAGGAGCTGGGAAGTGCTTGCAGACAGGGACGTGGAGACACCTTGGGAAGCAGTGTGTGCATTTGTCCCACCCTTATTGGACTGACAGTCTGCAGAATGCAGGTGTAAAATGAACAGAAACACAGTTCTGAAACAGAAAAACAAACTGAGTGTTGGGAGCAGCAAATATTAATCACTGTAATGACTTTAAGGATTAAGTGTGTTGTCTTGTTCTCCCCCTTAGACTGCAAACAGTCATTGAAGGAAGAGGATGGGACAGTGACTATTAACAGGAGAGGAGCCATCAAACAAGCCAAAATCCACTACATCAAAAATCATGAGTTTATTGCCACCTTCTTTGGACAACCTACGTTTTGCTCTGTCTGCAAAGAATTTGTATGGTAAGAAGAAAAAACTAAGTTTCCCCCACCCCTAAATAACTTCAAAATTCTCTTCACATGACACATAAATTCATATGGGTTTGGAAATTGATACTATATACCAATTACTTTATATATGTTTACTAAGAGTATTTTATTCCTAAGATCTATAGTTGTCTTTTCCCAATAAAAAAAATAAAACTTGAGCATTTTTGCACTGAAATAATTGACAAAAATTCCATTGAAGCCTTGTTATTTCTGGCTTCCCTCCTGATTTGCTGGTCTACCTTATATTCTAAACCTTGCTTTCCTAAGACAGGATTCTGACTAGCAGAATTTAGGCCAGCTTATTAATAGGAACAAATATTCCCATAGACAAAGGATTAATTGGTTGACACCGTAATAATAATAATTAAAAGCCCCTAACCTATCTTTTATTTCAATGTTGGGTTTTTTTATTTCATGCTTTAACATTTGTTTTTCAGGGGACTCAACAAGCAGGGATACAAATGTAGGCGTAAGTTGATTTTTGTTGTGTTTGCTTTAATATTTACATTTTTCTTGTACTGCTTTCCACATGATTCTGAAGATCTAATAGTGTTGAAAAAGATCTGTAAATATGCATAGCACGGTGCATCATCACCACAGGTGGTAGGAGTAGGTGTTAAATATCAGTTTTGCACAGTAACCAAAGGAATATAATTGAGATTCTTACCTGGGGTTTAGTATCAGGATTTTGACTTAGCTATTTTTCTCAGAAGTGTGTAATGCTGTTAAAAAGTCACACTCACTTATGACAGCAGTTTTTGTGAAGCCTTTTCTAAAATTAATTACAATTATTAAGGGCTTTTACAGCTGAATTGAAAAGCTCTTTTGACTTAGCATAGATCTCTGTGCATTACTCCAGGGAGGAGATATCAAAGGGTAAAACTTACAAGCATAATATTGTCCTTCTGTTCTCTAATGCTGGTGGCATTGCCTTATGGAGGCTGATTTAGCTTAGAAATAAAGTTTATGATAAAAGAAAAGGTGGGGGGTTGGGGGAATCAGCTTTAAAAAGATCATCATCTTGATGGAAAAGAAGTTTTTGGTGTATGTGGTATGATGGAAAGGAGTGTATTTTTCACATTGTGCTATGAAATGCAAACACCTCGTCCCATGTATTTATTATCTGAAGGAATCCTTTTTTTTTTCTTGTGCATGTCTTGAAGAATGCAATGCTGCTATTCATAAGAAATGTATTGATAAAATCATTGGGAGGTGTACTGGTACTGCAGCCAACAGCAGGGACACAATGGTAAGTGCTGGAACGAGGTATTTGTACTGTAATCATGTGATGAAACACTCCTGAACTAACAAAACCTTGTATAGAAACAGCCAACTCCAGCTGGGAGATGCTTGGCTGTACAACCCAAGGTACAGTCTTCTCTTGAAGTGGACAGAGTTTTCAAGTATGAATAGTAGTTAAAAGCCCTGCGAGGGGGTGGGTGGTATTTGATGGGCAGATCCTTTCCCTGCTCCGTGAGGGCTGTAAGACTAATACAAAATTGTTGTAGCCTGGCGATCCCCAAGCAGTGTTCTGTCAGGAGCTGGTCCTGCTCTGGGTTGTGCCTCAGCCCTCTCTCTCCTGTGCTCAGTTTCAGAAGGAGAGGTTCAACATTGACATGCCTCATCGCTTCCGAGTGTACAACTACATGAGCCCCACCTTCTGCGACCACTGCGGCAGCCTGCTCTGGGGGCTGGTCAAGCAGGGACTCAAGTGTGAAGGTACACAGGGGGAGGGAGGGCAGTGGCACCTCTCCTTGCCTTTCCAGTGTCCAGCCCCCAGTAGAGACTGGCTACACACTCTGCCTTTCTCGATGTGTCGTGTAGGATGGGATTCATCTCATCCATGTGGGTTGAAACGGCTTCTGTCCTAGAGAGACACAAAGAGGCGCTTGGCTCCTGTGGCAGCTCAGCCAAGGTGTCAGGAAACACGCTGTGGAGGTGTCATCTTGAATATGATCAAAATTACTACTTTGGGAATAGCTGAAATTTGGTGGTTCTGACTCAAGGTAGCACCTAAAAGTGTATTGAAAGCGTTTACTGTAAATACTGCTTTTATAATTCTCCCACAGAAAAGCAGGATAAGCCTTATTGTAACACATTTTGAGAATAAAACCATGATAGGAGTTTTTTTCCTTGTGAACAATTTTTGTAGCCTTCATTACATTAAAGATAAAAACTGCAATTTTGTTAACAACAACAGGTCCATGTCCAGCCTGGCCTTATAACAAGGTTTCTGAACTGCACAGAGAAACAGCACTTTTTGTTGTAATGTTGTCATGTCAGTATTTCCCTGATGTTTGTATAACCATCCTTACATTTCTTTTAGAATGTGGGATGAATGTACATCATAAATGCCAGAAGAAGGTGGCAAACCTATGTGGAATAAACCAGAAGTTGCTAGCTGAAGCTTTAAATCAAGTTAGCCAGGTATGCTTTATGCTATTTGAGGTAATTACTTGTTTTCAGAGCATCTTGGGGTTTTCACATCATCTTTTCTGTATCACTTTTATGGGGAACTGAGTTTGGAATGGAGGAAATGCAAACAGCTTTCTCTTTTTTAATTTGATACATATAGAGGCTATAGCCTAAAATGGGAATGGAGAGGAGGAAGATGCTATTTAGAGAATTTTTTTAAAAGGTGTGGTTTCCTGAAGCCCCTGTTCTGTGGTGCCAAAGTTATTCTTACTCTTCTTGTTTAGTTGATTAAACAGTGGCATCATAATACTAAAGTCTGTTTTTGCATGCTTCAACTTTAAAATTCCACTTGGATGATAAAATTGAATGAATAAGGAGAAATATACCAGATATTCTCAATATTTATTAATCTTATATATATATATATATATACATACACACAGAAAACTCCCCTGGATTTAACACTGGTCCCATTGTTCATCTGTTGCTGCAGCCTGACTGTCTTTTGTGGTTGACTTTTGACTTGCAAATAAAGATTCAGACACAAGCCCTGAAATAAAACAGGAAAATACAATACAAAAGCCAACAGTGCTTCCTCTGAGCTGTGTGTTCCTGAGCTTTCCCAGGATATTTACTTTAAAAACAGTGAGAGATGTTGCGCCAGCTCTTTCATGACCCAGAAAAAGTCAATCTTTTCCTTATTAAAATTTGATCTCAGGAATCTTTCGCACATAACATTTATTTCTATGTGCTAAAGATGGATGTCACACACAGATATGACTTCAGCATGTCCAGTGTGACTGTGACCCCCATCTCCTCATTCAAGTGAACATACATCCAAGGGGATATTTTCCCACAGTTTAAGTTCTTCCCTCCATGGATTCAAACCACTGTACCTTTATTAATTTTGCAATGACCAATGCAACACAGACTGTTCAGGGAGTTCAGTGACTTCTTTTCTTGCAGTGAAGGAAGTGAAGCAATTGGCTGATCTGAAGATGTAAAGGTGACTAAGTAGTCTATGAACCAGACTTCTTGAGAAAAGATATCTACTGGGAGTTAGTAATTTAAAAGAAAAGTTTATACTGCCATCATGTTATGTTTACAGCTATTACTGTATTTCTAAAGTAATAGTGCTAATATAATTTCAAATGTTCCCCTTCTCCTCAGAAATCTACACGAAGGTCTGATTCTGGGTCTGTAGAAAGTGTTGGTATTTATCAAGATTTTGATAAGAAACATAAAGCTCCAGGAGGAGACACAACAGGTAAGAAGAACAACGTTTCAGTATAGCCATTTACCAAACAGACAATGTAAATAGTTACTCATTCTTGCCTTGTGTTAGACAACTTCTTTTTAATAAGCCCTGTTTAAAAAAAACGCCAGAAACATGTATTTCTTTTTACCATCTCCTGGCCACACAAAGTGCTTGCATAACCTCTGACAAATGCCTGGAATCTCATTTCTACAAGTTCAGAGTAAGGTTGTTTGCTGGTTTTTTCCCTACTGCTAAAGACTTCAAGCATTGTATAAGCTTATTTTCATTACTGCTAACCTATGATAATTTATGCAAAATTAAATGCAACAGTAGAAGTAATCTTTTATCAGATGGAAATGACCAGACTCAGTAAGAGATAACAGGTGGGTTTGGAGTGTACAGGATTTTAATATTCATCCATACAATGAATTAATTCAGTTCAAATGCCCTGTAGAAAAGAATATTTTTATATAACTTAGCATACTTATTTTATTTTGCCTGAACAGAGTCAAAAATCCCTCAAACCTCTTGTAAGTACTACGTTAGGGTGCAGCCCTTGTGATTCCTGCCTGGGATGTCCCAGATGCTGGGCAGTTACAGGGTATACCTGGGATCATCTTGTGATTAACATCAGTGTCTTGCTAGTGACCCAGCAGATCTATGCAATAGAGGGCAAAAACCCCTCCAGTTATTAATTTTAAGATATAATCAGGATTATACTGTATGATGGTGCCAGCGCTGGGCATAAATCAGACCTTTTTATGGCCTCTCTGCTTAGGCTGAGAGGCTATCCTGTTCTTCTAAGGCAATATAAATCGTTTGTTTACAAGCAGTCCTTGTAAAGTATCTTTTTTCTCCAAATTATGTTCTGTATCTTAGCCACGGGGGAAGGTTAGGGAGTTTGATTTTTATAATGCCCAAGCATTTGTTAATCCCAGCATCAGAAACAGTCACAGATTCCATTCAAATCCAAATCAAGTGTGCTCGAGCAATTGAAACTTTGTTATAAACCACAGGAGCTGACCCTGATGTTTAGGTTCACCAGTATTCCAGCAGCAGATGCATTGAAATAGCATGTCAGTACCTAATTCCTGTCTAGGGATCTGAGTCATGCAGGGTTTGTGCATGCACTGAGCTTTGACCTCCCTGTTTTGATCAGCAGATAACAGCGAGTACGATAAGCTCTGGGAGGGAAGCACAGCCAAGACAGCGGCACGAGCTGCCAGAAGAAAATTCAACATAGACAGCTTTGTCTTCCATAAAGTACTAGGGAAAGGAAGCTTTGGAAAGGTACGTAACAAGCTTAGAGAGCTCAAGGTGTCTGCCTTGCTTGATCTCTGCAATGTGACAAGCTATTTCAATTAACCAGAAAGGTCTTACAGCTCATTGGGTTAATAATCTTTTAACAGAATTGAGTATAGAAATCTTTGTCAGAGACACTAGAAATTTATCACCTATAACTTGTCTAAAGTTCATAATGCACAGCACTTTGCCAGTTGTTTAGTATCAAGGCAGAGGAATTACCCTTTGTGCATAAATATATTGATATTTTGGGTTCATACCCTCTGTACAGAAACAGCCTCATAATGCTCTAGTGCAGGGGCAGGGGGATGTTTGGGAGATCAGCGTGACCTCCACAGGCTCTGTCTGCTTCTGTCTGGGAAACTACAGCTCTAGGGAAGGAACAGGCTTTAGCTGGCTGCTGTTTATACACTCACAAGGCATTGATAGAAAAACTGCTGTGCCTGTGTCTCCTCATTTCTATGTCCAGCAGTTTCATCTTTCCAAATCTCCCTCATTTTTCCCATTTCAATGTGCTTTGTGAATTGTCATTGTACCTGCTGTGGATACCTTTGTCTTCCCCTTCCTGATACCATCAGCAACAGCCTTTCCTACCCATGCTGTAATCCCATCCTTTACATTTTGTAGGTTCTGCTTGCTGAGCTGAAAGGGAAGAACGAATTCTTTGCCATCAAAGCCCTGAAAAAAGATGTGGTGCTAATTGATGATGATGTGGAATGTACGATGGTGGAAAAGAGGGTCCTTGCACTCGCATGGGAAAATCCATTTCTCACACATCTTTACTGCACGTTTCAGACAAAGGTAAGAAAAAGCCCAATGGTGACAACACCACAACAGATTGAGCCTTTTAATGGACACTGTTATCTGCTGTGAAGTGAAAGGAACTTAGTGGTGCAGGAATTTTCTTGTGTTCTGTGCAATAGTTCGTGGGCTCTGTGGAAGGTAAATATGAGTATGACCAAACATGTTGTTGAGGACAGAATAAGATCAGAAAATATCTATGCAATCTAGAGTAAGAGGCAGTTTAATTTAAATTCTTGATCTGAACTTTCCCCTAATGAGGTGGGAAAAAGACTGTCACAGGACTGTCACAGGTAGAATTAAGTCTGTTTAAATTGGGGGGAGGGTTAAGTCTAGAAACCCACAGAATACAAGATTAGCTATTTATCTTTACAGACCAGGCCACTCAACTCTGTAGGAGCCTCCCAGACTCTTGGGGGTGCATGAAACTGAGAAATCCTTCAGCAGAGGAGGGAAGTGGCTGTTTGGTCCCCCCATAGGTGCATTGGTACTTCATCTGTGGTTGGGTCAGCATCACTGATTGTTCCATTCCCTGGTCCTTTGCAAACAGGATCATCTGTTCTTTGTTATGGAGTTCCTGAATGGGGGAGACCTGATGTTCCACATACAAGACAAGGGGCGTTTTGATCTCTACAGAGCAACGTAAGTCCACAACCCTTCATTCCCCATCTCCTCGAGGGATTTTAGTCTCTGGGTTTACTGCTTCTAGCTTTTAATGCTTTTTAGGGTGGAGGGAAGCATTCTTTTAGCATTTTCCTACACTTTTTTGAGGAGAATGCCCCTGAAGTTATGCTGTTTTCAGTCTGTTTGTTGCAATAGGCAGGTGCAGAGGGAGAGAGGAGACCTGTTTTTAACCTTTCCATTAGTGCCCAGTCACTCCTAAAGCAAGCCCTGAGGACTGAGCTCACAGCAGTTTTTCAAAAGGCACGTGCATATCACTAAAAACACACAAGAACTGCCACTGAAGAGGAGAAGAGGGACAATGTTCCCTGAGGGAAGTGTAACGAAGCGTCATGACAAGTTGTTTTCGTGTCCCCTCTGCTGTTTGGTATTGGATACTGCCGATGTGTGGTGAAGGGAATAACCTGCAGCTTACAGCATCTGGCTGCATCAATACAGGCACAGCAGGGTTTAAAGATGTGTACTGCACTTCTCAGTCCACAAAGAGATACTTGCAGCATTATTTTGGCTACCTGCATTGACTATGCTTTACCTGAGATAGATTAAAAGATGTCTTCGTCTTTCCAGGTTTTATGGAGCTGAAATTCTCTGTGGGCTCCAGTTTCTTCACAGCAAAGGCATTATTTATAGGTGAGTATCAGCCAGCTCCAGGGTGGGACCTGGGCTTTCTTGTAGCACTTTGTGCATCTTTGAGTTCCTGATTGATGTAACAAGTACAAGCTGTCTGTCAGTGATCTGAGGTAGTTCCAAGGCTGTTAACATGCCTGAAATGAATCTCTATTTGTGTGGTTTTTTTCCTTGGCAACTAGAGGGATGGGATGATAATTTGTTAGACAAAAGCAGTTTTTTTGCAGTTATTTTTAAACACTGCCTTCAGATCATGACTGTTTAGTTTGGAGATGATGGAGAGGGTCCTTGAGGCTTATCAATTCCCACTGGCCTTGTGCAAACCACTGAGGTGAAAGTTGCTGGGTTTGCCTTCTGGTGAAACCACAGTATTGAAGCTTCTATCTCACTAGGTTGAAGCATCAGAGGCCAGACCCTGATCCACTGCTTCTGACTGTACCTACCCACACTACAAGAGATCAGAAGTTTATTTTAATGTAGTTTTCCTCTCAATTCAACCCTTTCACCCCATCCCCAAACTTGAAAGCACCATGTGGTAACTATTTGCTCAGACATCTCTTACCTTTGTAACAAACAGGTACAAAGAGTGATATCTGGGGGCTTTGGAACCTCATATGAGGCCTTAGGTAAACATGTCCCAAACATCTGGTATTGTCCACGTCCCTTTATAGAAACAGGAAACATCTGTTGGAGCATCCATCCTTTGGAGCAAGTTTTTGAAGTAAGAGTCTAGTGAAAAAGCATTTGTAAAGGAGAGGAACCTTACAGGAATCCTTGGTGAAGAAAGACAATTCTTAAAAGCCTATCTGCGTCTCAGAGAAGACAGTCATAATCCAGGAAAGTACAAAACATTCCCAGCTCTATTCCCACAGCCTCCTGCAAGTTTTTATGCAGGAAAGGATCAAGCTCCAGGACATGTTGTCAGCAGCATGAAATCCTCCCATCCCAGATTTTTTAGAGCATTTTCATGCTTGCTGCTAAATTTCCCCACATTGAATTAGGCTGTTCCTGGAGGGAATTTCATAGTATGAAATATTTTGAGAGAAATGGTACCATTTTCCAACAAGACACCAGCAAAACCATTATAACCCCAGAACCTGACTCAGAGCAGTTTTTAGCAGGCATTGCACACAAGGGCACATCATACAAAAGATTTTAGGACTTGTAGCTAGGTCAGAGCAGTGCCCTAAGTTACTGTGAGTGTTCCCCATCTCAAATCTATTCCATTTGCTCAGGTGAGTAGCAGCTGGTGTCCAGACAGAGGAGGATTTATGGTGTGTTGCATTAGATCAGGAACTCTGGTTTGAGCTGCAGCTCAGGCTCTGAGCAGTGTCAGCAGCTGATACTGGCAACTTCGGCTACCCAGGAGAAAAGACTGCCCTGTTCTTATGTAAAATTATCTGCTCTATTCCAGTCTTTCTTGGTAAGCAGAGGGCTGTTCAGTTTTCTCTTCAGCCTGCCCTCCTTGGTATTTGCATTTGCAGCCAGATGGACAAAAGAATGCATCAAAGGGAGGGAATGTAGCTTTTGGAAACTGCTGGGGAAAAGCTCTTGATTGAATAGTGTTATTCTGGAAAAAAAAAGCATGAATAGGACACTTCACAGGCTGTGACCACAACATATGAGCTTGTGCTGTTGATGCCTAAACCAGGAACAAGTCACAGGTAGTGTCAAGAGCTGGGCAGGCTTCAAACAATCACATCCTGCCAAAGGCTCTCAGAATCCAACACAATCCTCCTTTTGAGCTCTGGAGCTGCTGCAGCACTGCTGTGTCAGCTGCTGGGGCATTAACTCACAGCACCTTCCAGAAGCAACAGAAGCACTGGCTGTGCTTTTAGATCTGAAAGCAAATGTGGAGGATTATAAGGTCACACTCTGTATGTGCACCTCAGCCTCTTATTTTCACTGACAAGAGAGAATTCTTCCCTTGTTCCTCCTGCCCCCAAAGCACAAAAGTACTATTTTGTATGGGTTGTGTCGATGGATGATTATTTCCTTGAAAAGCTTCTGTTATGCTGTAGGAAGGTGTTTATCAGTGAAGAAACAGTGCATCTGAATACAAAAATGAGTCACTTAAAACACTAGTTTTTTCAAACACTTTTTGCAGAGACCTAAAACTGGACAACGTGATGCTTGATAAAGAAGGCCACATCAAAATAGCTGATTTTGGAATGTGCAAAGAAAATGTTGTTGGTGAAAACAAGGCAAGCACTTTCTGTGGGACCCCAGACTACATCGCCCCCGAGGTCAGTATGGCACAGCCACACCCCGCTGGGGTGGATTTAATGCACTGATATTAGAAATGCCTACTGTCATTAATCATCTCTATGTAGACTAATAGTTCAGAAAAGTCAAAGGATAATTAGCACAGAGAAAAAAATTATATCTGCATTCTTTAGAGAAGGTACCTGGGATTTTTCAATATTCTATAGCTGCAGTTTTAGAAAACGGGGTTTTGAAAAGTTAACATGAAGAGTATTTTTAGAGCAGGGGTTTTTTTGTGGCCAGCAAACACATGGGGCTCCCACAGCGTGAACCTACATGCACTGCAGGTGGAGAACAGACTTGTGCCCATGAAAACTACCAGAATTCAACACAAGCTTCCAAGGGGAATCTCAGAGTTAAATTCCTCATGTTGTAGTTATTTATTTTCTAAATCTCATTTGTAAAGGAGCTCACTAAAGTATTTAGATTTTAAAGCTATAAATTATGTCAAAGCCTGTCTAGTAGTAATCTACTTTTCATTGCTACTTGCTTCTCCCTTCATCCTGTAAAGACACTAGAGAATATGTTTTCCAAGTATATGGTTATTTAAAGTTAATGGAGAAAACTTCTGAATGAGAGCAAAGACCTGTCCCCAGAGCTGGCCACGTTCCTACAGCAGCGGCCAAGGATAAAATCACAGATATGTCCATCATCAGTGTCCACAGTTTCTCAGAGATGGATTTCTTTCCTTTCCCTAAATGCCCTAGTAATTAAAGATTCTCTCTTAAAATACCTCTCCTGTTTTTTGGTCTATATTTCTTCCTTTTACTAATTACTTGTGTTTTCTCCTTTGTGGAACAAGATCCTGCAAGGTCTGCGGTACACGTTCTCCGTGGACTGGTGGTCGTTTGGGGTGCTGCTGTATGAGATGCTGATTGGCCAGTCCCCTTTCCACGGCGATGATGAGGATGAACTGTTTGAGTCAATCCGAATGGACACCCCTCACTACCCACGCTGGATTACCAAGGAATCAAAAGATATATTAGAAAAGGTAGGACTGATGAGCAACATGGGGGTCCTGGTACTGTCTCAGGCCAAATCTAGGCTTTGGAAAGGAGCTGTTTGTCAGCAAGCAAATTGCTCTCACAAAGGGACAAAGGGAAAGCCGGGTCAGATTAATTACTAATGGTCTGATTACTGTCAGCAACCTCAGTTCTTTTAGCAGTGTATCTGTTGCTTTTCCACTGCCTCGTACCTTTTGAGCAGATTTAAGACTTTACGGGGTGTCTTCTCTTGCAGCTCTTTGAAAGGGATCCAGCAAAACGACTTGGGGTCACTGGTAATATCAGGGACCATCCTTTCTTCAAAACAATCAACTGGACAGCGCTAGAGAAGAGGGAGGTGGACCCTCCTTTTAAGCCAAAAGTGGTATGTGAGTTTTTCTTTGTTCTGTAGCAAACAGCAGCCTGGGGTAAGGGGTGATTTCTGTAGCCTGTTCAAAGCATCCCATTGCCATTTTCTCCTCATCGCATTTTACAAATGTGAAAGGTGTGCATCTGTAACCCCTTTGTTCTTGAATGGTTCAGTTATAAAAAGGTGCACTGTAGCCCTTTGACTGTCCAGAAATCTTCCTATTAAGACAGTCTTCCTATGTGCTCTTAAGGAGCTTCTTTATGAATAAAATCTTCAGGAAAATCACTGCATAGTCCTGCTCCCCATTCTCCTTTGTGTTAGAAATGTTCATAGTTCCTTATGGTTTTCTTTTCTGCAATGCCACATGGGAGAAGCACCAGTAGCTTGAGGCTGCTCATCTGGTACCTGCCTGCAGGCATTCTGTGCAAGCATTACATCTCTGCTGCTTCAAACCAGTTCCAGAGTCTCCAAGGGGGCAACAAGATGCATTCTCTGTGCTACTGAATTTAGAATTGATGTACATGTCTGATGTTACCTGGAAAAAACATCTAAAGAACAGACTGTGTGTAACTCAAAGTCTGTATCACTGTGGGATGCTTCATCTCACCTGGCTAAAAGTCCAAACCAGTGTTCTTCCACCCTGGTACTGGAACAGGTGGAATGATGTGGAGGTAACAGTCTCTTTAAAATGTACTTACATAGTCAATGCAGGAAAGCTGGCCCCTTCAAGAACACAAGGTTTCACATTCCCACAGAAGTGGGAACTCTGGAAACATAAGGATCCTGCAACCAGTAGCCTTTGGAGGCTCACAGTGTAAAACAGTCTTTAGCAATGTGCATTTTTATGAAACTCACAAATATTTTATCCAAACACAAAGCAGCTGCTATAGGACATTGTGATTTTTTTTCTCTGAACAAGTACAGACCATAAAATGCTCTCAAGAATTTAAGCATTTAGGTTAGTGGCAAGAAATGTTGTGCTTATATGTAACTAAATACTGCATTGCTTTTGTCTATAGATAATCTTTGGGTAATTATGCAGCATTATCACAAATCCATGTTTTTGTTCTGCAAACCAGGAGCTCTTTGGGTTTGGGTTTTTTGTTTGTTTTCATCTAATAATAAGCAATTGCCCCATTATAATCTTATAGTCTTATTAAAATAGACTAAAATGAGATTTTTTTGTTCCTCTAAAGCATGGGAAGGAGGGAGGGACCTCAAGGACTAAGTTATCAACCCTTTGTATATAAGTAATTTGTTTTGGAAGAAATTACAAAGTTTGCCTCAAACTCTCTTCCCTCTCTAACACAGAAATCAGCAAGTGACTACAACAATTTTGACAGAGAATTTCTGAGTGAGAAGCCAAAACTATCCTACAGTGACAAAAACCTGATTGAGTCCATGGATCAGTCTGCATTTGATGGATTTTCTTTTATTAACCCTAAATTTGAACAGATCTTGAACAAGTAAGTCTCTGCAGAGTCGGACTTCAAAGCAGGGTTAAACATTACAAGCCCACACTCCCAAGTGTTAATGCATTCCAACAACGTTGTCGATACTTCAGCATAATACACTGTAGTGTGATGAATTATGTCCAACTCCTGATTTATTGGCAGTGTTTTTATGCACGGTTGGGTTTAAGGTATGTGAATCATGTGCATTATTTTCTCTGTTTGGGAAAATGTAAATTCTGTTTGGTACTTGAATGTAGTTATGTTTATATATATATAATGTGCTGTATATTTTGCTCGAGAGAAGACTTTGGGGAACAGAAGATGTCTTTTTAAAATGTGTTTGAGCCCTTGGTTCTTTTATTTGTCTTCAATTAAAAGGAATTTTAATGTAACTCTCATTCATGGCTATATGATTTTTAACAATATACAATTGAACTCCAGTTGTCTTCAAACTAGAGTGGAAAAAAAATAATACTCTGTAAGCCTTGATCGCTTTCCTAAAATATTTATGTTCTTCTCAGGAGCTTTCTGTATCTTGTAACACTATTGCAAATTATTTTGTTTTCTCAACACTGAGCAGGTGGAAAAAATGTCTGGGTGTCAGTTCATCCAAGAGTTACACAACACTACACAGCACCCTGGAGCTTCTGGGTAGTTTCAGACTGTTAATCCTGCTGAAAGAGCACAAGAAATCTGTAGTACTTTGTAGAGACTAAAAGAATACAGTGCTGCCTTTGTTCTTCTCCTCAAGAACAGCTCTGGCTTACTGTTATAGCTCAAGTAATGGCAGCACAACTCAGATGCCCTCAGAGACTGAGGCTGGAAGGGCAGGATGCAGCTGGGGTGATCACCACACTCACACAAACCCCTGTTCTGAGGAGGAACAAGCAGTGAGGTGCTCCAGGAAGTGAAAACTTGCACTTTTTGCCTTCATTTCTAGTTTGTGGTTTTTCACCAGAAAGTCATTTTGCTTTCAAAAGTGAGCACTGGGCACTTGTTCCTGAGCAGAATATGCTTTTCCAGGTAAGAACTTACAAATGTGGGTGCCAGCAGTGCTGGTATGGGATGGCAAGGAGCTGTAATGAATTACAAGTAGTAGTAAGTGTTTGTGGGAACACCTGCTCCCTGCACTTACCTGCTTTGCTGTGGAGTAAAACGTGCCAAGCCTGCTCAAGAAGGACCGTGGGCTTCATGCAGCAACTCTTTCAGCTGGCATTTGAGTGACTTACCAGGAGCATCTCCTTCTGCCACAATTGTGCCTTCTGCCAGCCCCACTGACCTCTCAACATGTGGGCACAGACACCTTTCCTCCATGGAGCAGCTACTCCACCTGTCCTCCTGATCAGCCACTGTACAGGGTCCTGCCCTGCAGCACCAGTATCTCCTGTGACAGCATAGGCACAAAAGCTCCAGAGCCTGCACAGCTCCTCAGGCCTCCACTGCTGAACTGCTGCACCCCAGGGCCACCTGCCAGGCTGCAAACATTAGAGCTGGGTCAGCCATCAGCTCTGGCTCATCCTCATACTACAGGGAGATGGAGGTATTAAAGACTTTTGTCCTGAGGTATTAAAGACTTTTGTCCTGAAAGCAGCTTAAAAGCTTTAAAACAAACAAACAAAATTACCTCCCTCCCAAACAGGCATACAAAGTGGAGTTATAAAAACAATGAAAATACTCTTTCCACTGAGCAGAGAAGATATATTGGTTACTGCCCTGGGGGTATACAGCCATCAACAAGACAAGAAAATCTGACTACATAATTCTACACCACAAAGCAGTAATTAATTTCGTCCTTATCCTTCAGAATGACAAGCACCCCTGCAAATTTAATGCTTTCCATCTAATGTCTGCATGCAGCCTTGTTCTAACAGGCAGCATTTGACTGTTGGTTTTCAGCATTCTCCAAAGAGCAGCAGCAGGTGGAAGACAATGTAAGAACAGTGTAGTTCTGAGAGCCTGGATCAGATCTTAATGCCAATAACAAGGTAAAACTCAAAGTCTTACCTTTCTCTTCCACTGTGTGCCCATCTTGGCCTGTGTTTATTCAGTAAGTTCTTCCAACTTCTTATTGAGTTTGTTAATTAAATTACAATTATTTGCAGAGTAAAGCAAACAGTGGGGTAAATTAACTTAGGCGTAAATTAACTTAAGCTTATGTATGAGCTCTCTTAACCCAGCTGCAACTCCTACACCTGTGGAAACCTGCTGAGATGCAGAAACTCTCACCTGGCCCTTCAGGCACTGGAAATGGACATGGAAAGGAATACACGAGTACAGGTTGTAGCATTTGATCTTTATTACTTGGATCAAAGGTCAAATGATTACATTTGTCTGAAAGATCACGACGAAGGCCAACAATGTAAGAAAAGACAGTTTAATCCCATTTGAGAGACTGCATCTGAGCCAGGCAAGTGCAGTAGCAGGCAGAGGCAGTAAAATAAATGGGTACAAACACAGACAAGGGTATTCCCCTCTCCTGTCAGTGACCATTCTGTCAGGAGAGGAGGACATACACTTTTAGAAAGTGACAATAATTTGCATTTCTTAACTGTGCCTTCTCACAGATCTACATTCACCTCAAATCTACATTCAAATACAAATCTACACCTGCTCTTGCCAGCCAGGGTCAGATGCAGTCAATGATTTAGTACCTTCCTAACACAGAACAGGCAACTTCATGTTTTGTTTTTTTCCCTTCAAGTATCAACACAACAGTTTATTTACACTTGTATACAATTCTTTTTACTGAACACCCATTGTAGTAAAACACTCATCACAGTATATTTGAAAGCAGGCTATAAAAATACCTACTGTACATAGAACATGAAGCCTCGAGGATGTTACAGCACCTCTGACAGTTCAGAGAGGTAAAACAAAGGGACAGAGGAGACACTTCAAGCAAAGAGAAGCAGCCCCTGGGCTCAGCTCTCACTGGGGGAAAATTTTCCTTCCACCACGTTTCTTCAGCCAGGTCTGAGCTCAACTACCACAACCTGCTGGTAAAATCCACTGGTAAAATCCCTCTCTTTAAATGCAGCCTCCTGGGATTTGCCCTCTGTAGCTTCAGATAAATACTGACATTCCCAATGCAGAAACTGTTTAACCACTCCTGTCACGGCTGGATGGTGGAGGAGCAAGGCTTTCCCACACCAAACTGGGGGTGGAATTACTCCTACAGCTCTGGCACAAAGGTGGCCTTGTTAGCCACACATCAATAAATGAACCCCTCTGAGCAGCGCTGTGCAGGCTGTCCCCTCACCCTGGAACTACAGACACAGCTGAATTAATAAAGGTCTGAAATGGCACTACCAAATGCAGGGATCACATACACACACACACAAAGCTTTAGACAGCAGTGCTTGAAGCAAGTCTTTCTGGTCAGTCTGTGCCCTACACATTCCTCTTCTGAAAGAGAACCCAGCAATGCTCTATGGCTTACTTCCAGAGCTGAATATATTGCTGAATTTAGCTTATTAAAAAAAATTAATCACAACAGCAGCACATTATTTTATAAACCCTGCACAAACAAAAGACAATTTAGCCCTTGCCTGCAAAACTATGTTATGAGGGCCTGGTATTTCACACAGGAATTGAGGAAAGAACAAGAACAAAACAACAAAACAACCCCAACAACTTACATGGTAAAAGCTCAGTTAATTGAAGAGAATCCTTAGAAAAAAACACAGTCCAACTACCAAAGAATAGTTCTCCTTATTTCAGAGCTAGAGCCAGCAGCAGTGCTGGCAGCTCACTTCAGTTGTCTGGTAACACACATATAAAATACACTTTGCTTTAGTACAGTTAAAAGGTTGTGGCCTCAACAGACATAGACAATTCCATTTTTAGCACTGGAGTTTCACTAGGCATAAAAGAGCAGTGAAGAACTGGGATGATGGAAGGTGCTTAAAAACAACACAAAAAAACCCAAGGCAGGAGTGCCATGTTAAAATTATTTCAGAATTTACCTGGTGTTTTTCTTGCATGAGCTGTTAGAATGGTTAAACTCACCTAACCTTTCTGTACTGTTTCCTGATGTACGTATTAAATGTGGCTATAAAAGAGAAACATATACTTTTATGTTGAAATTCATTCCAAAAATTGCCTAAAGAAAAAATAATCACAACACTAACAAGACAAGCAGCTTCTCCAGACCCTGACAATCTGAATCCTTTTCCCCTCCCTTCCAGACTCAGAAAAGCTGCTCATTCCCTCCTGTAACTGCAGCAGACAGGGCATGTCTCTCTCTGCCTCTCCTCCAGTTCATTCCCCAGGCTGCCAGCTGTACTCACACTTACATCCCCCACTGTCCTCCAAAACACAGCTGGCCTCTGGGAAACATTCAAATCTTGCTAGAACAGCAGACTCATTCAGGGAGCAAATCTAACTTTAATGCTTCGATTTTCCAAAGGGAAAGTCTCCCTCAGAAATTTCAGAAATAATTTAAGTTGTGGTTGGCAAACCAAAGCTCAATTTAAAACACAGAGCAGTTATTAGAGCGGATGGGCTTCTCCATTTAAAAGAGCTTTGCAACATGAAGCCTCCAATGCTCAAAATGGGTAAAATTTTACCCATGTTAAATACGCCATCAAAAAATCTCCATGTAATTTTAGGCAATCATTCGCAGTAAAAATAAGAGCAACTCTTAGAAAAACACTTAAAAAATAAAGTAAAATCTAGTTAAAATCTGACAGTAAAATCAACATGGGCAATTAACCATCTTCCACAGATGAACAGTAAAAACCCACCAAAACTGCACAAATTTACATGTGAAAAAAAAATAAACCTAAAACCAACTCCACTCTGCTTCCCATAATCTTTTTACTGATACCTTTCAGCGCTGGGAGTTATCCACAACTACAGGTTTTCTCCAAAAGAAGTGGAACCACATTGGAAATGTCTCAAAGCGAAGGGGAGGGAGGCACATCCATCCCACACCTTCTCCCTGAGCTGCGCTGGAGGGAGGGCTGTGCCCTGCCCCGGGGCTGCAGCTATAGGTGCGTGGGCACTGTCCTCAGAGCCTCTTCTCTTGACCGATCCACACCTACATTCTGCAAATTCAAAGACAAAAAGAGATTATAAAGCAAAAGGTCTCACAGCCAGGGGTAGTTTTGCTGAACACGAGGCTATTAAACAGTGCAAAAGATAAGCAAGTTTTAATGCTCATTTCCTCAAAATGTTTCGTGGAACACATGGAATGGTCACAGTCCCTGAGCAGGAGTCAGAACCAGGCTTGAACTTTGTTCCAGCACCAGGCAGGCAGTCCAGAGAGTCCCTCAGACACCCAAAAGCAGGATCTCTGCTGCCAGTGAAAAGCATCTCTAAAACATGTATTACACTAGCTCTGGTAGGACAGACAGTCTCTGTACACCATATGCAGGTCACAATATTATGGGTTTTAAGACTTTTTTATCCTTTAACCACAGTTTTAACCACATTTGTCTAATCCACTGTCTCACCTGGTCTTTATGCATGTAGTATAAGGAAAACCAGAACCCTGCAAAGGTCATAAACCATATAAGCATCAATAAAAATCTGGAGGGAGGGACACCCACCTCTCCTTGTTCAGAGCAGGCTCCAGGAAATGACTCCTTAACACCAACAGCCATAAAGCCAATTCTGATCCTGTCTGTGAGCAGCTAAGTCACTGGAAGAACTCTGAATAACTCCCTGAAGAGCTGCTAACACGAAGTGCTCCCTAAAGACTGGTAACATAAAGTTTAAATGCACTTCAGGGTACACAGGCATGTTGGCAGATGTCACAGTGACACCAGGGTATGTTTCAGTGGTTTTATAACCACATTCATTAGGGCTTACTTTCAAAACAAGTCTCTCCAGTCCAACTCCAGGGAAAGGAGAGCCCCTCAAGCACACACCAAGGGGCACTCTCAGCACACACAGACACACAATCCCATCAGTCAAATCACATCAACTTAAAAAGCAATTCAAACTCCTCCCTAAACCCAGTTTCTAGATTTTTGGCTGTTTCTTATGAAAACAGGATATAATCAAGCAGCAGCAGATTTTCTTCGGGGGTTGAAGTGTGCCAACATCACTTCTGCCCTTACCAGTTCTCCTACATCCATGTCAGCCCCTTCCTTTCCAATGAGCCTTCAAGTCCTCAGGTAAATCCCTTTGTCTTCCACCATAAACACCACACCAAGGTTTTTGAGAACACACACACACACAAATGCTGCTGGGCAGTGTCATCCAAGCCCTGGAAATCCCTGCACCCACCAGCACATGGCCTGACTCACTCTGACTTCTCTCTTTGAAGGAATGCAAAGCAACAACCCTATTTCAGAAAGAAGCTTCCAGAGGAAGCATCTCTTCAGCAGCAAGAGACACACAGAAAGCATCAGCATCTGCCTAAGAACAGGAGGAGTTGGCAAAAAGAGTAATATTCTGCATGACTACAAAGGGGAAAAAAAACAACCAACCAACAGAACATGCTGGCATTTAGTGTGTTTGTGTTTTTCTTAGCAACTTATGCAACATACCCAGAAATTCCTTGGGACTGTGGAGATCTCTCCACAGGCACTCCAAGAATATTGGCTGAAATCTTTTAAGCTGATCATCTGATGTTGATTCGAAGAAAACTAAATGGAGCATGAAATAGAGCATCAGTATGCAGGAATCCAGAGGTACTGGAAATTAGCCCACAAGCAGCAAGGACTAGACAGCTCTAACATGAAACTAAAAGGAAACAAAGTGATTAAGGCAAGACAGAAGATGCAGCTTATTTTAGTCAATGAGAGGTATCAGATGAAAGCAGCATCTTACCAATTGAGACAGACCCAGAGGGAATACTGATACACAGGCAAGAAAGTTGGAAGCAAGAAGTGGTGGTGAGATTTGAGTAAACATAAACAGGCTGTGGAAGTAAAGCACTGAACTGTCACAGTGAAGGAAGAAAACTGGGATAAACCCTGATAAACACGCCCAAGGGCTTCTTAGACAAACACAACAGGTAACAGTGAGACCAGATGTACAGAGGCTTAGAAAGGGACCCGTATCCTCATTAACAGTAAGTGGTTTCCTACTCACAGGAATCCCATTAGATGGAGATGATGGCAGCTGGGATTGTATCTGCTCCCAGAACAGCCATGGGCACTGAGAGGGAAAAGCTGTGCAATGAGGACAATGTTCTCCTTAGAAAGGTGACTGAGGTTACTGCCTTACTTTTGGGACCAAAAGGTGTCCCTGCAACTGCTCAGCATTGGCTTCCCAAAGCACACCTGGCCAAACCACCATCCTGGGAACAGCACTGCCACACACCAGCAGCAACAGGGTCTGGAGAGCCCAGGAAACACAGGAATGGGAGTAAAATACATATACATCTTCTCTAAACACTATTTCTACCAAGGCACATGGACTCTCCCTCAGTCAGCCCAGCCCCTTGGCTTCCAGAGCCCACTCTCTGAGGCAGGAGCAGTACCACTCTGCCTTACACAAGGGTCCATCTCACCCAGTCCTCCCTGGAAGGGAGCTTTGATTTAGCTACATGTGATCTTCACAGCATACAGAAAGATTTTACAGAAAGGCTCTAGGAGCCTCTAGGGACAAGAGCCAGCAAAGGCATAAACAGAGAAATAAAGAACACAACATAAACATTCCAGCCCTCTATCAGCCAGCTTTCCCTCAGCAAGCTGTGCCACAAACCATCACTGCCACTTTCCAGCCAGCACCAGACCTTTCTTCTACTGAGGAAGTAAGCCAGAGAGGACTGTTGAGCAATCCTGCTGTAAGAGGAGACCCCTTAGAGCATTTTGCTTTTAAACATCCGTTTCACTCTGTTGCACACATCAGCACAACAAGTGCTGTGCTCAGCAGAGAACAACACGCAGCAGCTGGAAGGGGTGGAGGGTCCTGGGTGCTCCTGCTGCTTCCCCTCCCTTGGCAGCCTCTACCAGCCACAGAGCAGACAAGCTCAGCTTTCCCCTCCAGTCAAAACCCTGCCCCTTCCAGCCCCCCTGTCCATTTTCCCCAACAGCCCGAGCCTTCCTTTCTCAAGCAGCAAAACTCAGTTTTTCCACTGCAGATGCCTGCAGAGATTTTGGCTCCATGAAAAACACGATACATTTAGTTTACTTTGGATAGCATTTCCTTCCTTGTGGCCTGCAGAGGTGACAGCACTTCAGGCTGTCTCTAAGCAGCTCCTCAGTACCCCATTCTGGCCAGATCCCTGAGACCCCTTGGGAATGTCACCTCAACTGTCAGGTAAAGCAACCTGACACACTAATTGGTGTGTGTAAGGGGGGTATGGCAGGCTCAGGTTTCCTCCTCCAGAACATCTTTCACAGCAAAGCTCATGCCCAGAGGTTGGAGCAATTAAACATGGAAACGTACCTAAACACTCCTACGTCACAGTCATGACAGAAACAGGGAAAATGATCCAGGTTCCCCCAGTCCCAGCCCATCCTGGGACACTGGTTTAACTGAATACCAAGCAGTACAGCAGGAGGCTCCCTGGTCAGGAGGTTATTTGGTTATGGCAGACATTCCCAATTGCTTTAAACTTCTGAAAACTTCACTGTAATTTTAGAAGTGCAGACTTGTAACACATTTTTTCCAAAATCCTGGTGTTGGAAAAACATATCACCTGAGGAACTGAACAGATAAAAGCTTTCCACAACCTACACTCTCACTTACTTGTTCAAGACTAAAAGACTCCCTTAGAAAACAGTACCAGGATTTGATGGTTTTCTGCCTTTCCCAGCCTCAGTAGCACAGGTGCTTCCCACAGCTTCTCTTGCTGCCCATTGTAGGGAAAGGTACAAGGGCACCACATCCCCAAAAACCTGCAGCCTCCTCCAGCCTGCAAGAGGCTTTGTTGTCATTCAGCTTAGGATTCGTGCCTTCCTTGTTTGAGATTTTCTCTCTGCTGGAGTCACAACCCAGCTATAAAAATCCTCTAACTTTGCTTCCCTGTTCTGAAACAGTCAATGCTTATTGGAGCCCAGATAAAATCTGGGTACAGAACAACTGGAGCAGAACTGTAAATGCTTGATCACCCATGTCCATACAAAAAGCAGGAAAACAGGGAATCTAAAATCACTTCTGCTGACAGACAAACCCTAAAGCCTAGTTAATGCAGAACAGCTGTTAACAAAAGTTTATATTAAAAACATTTATTCACATTCCTGTTCTTTGAATAATTGCCCTGGAACTGAATGAAGACTTGCTACCCTCCAACAACACATCATTAATTAGCACATGCAGAGCACTAGTGCTGTGGACCAGCAGGATTAGGGGTTTACAGTAACTGTGGATTCTTATTCTGCACTACACTGCAGTCCAATCACTCCCAATGGCACTGAAACAGATAGTGCTGTGCCTAGACCATCTTCTTATCTCACACAAGATGCTCCATGGCTTTTAGAAATACACTGCAAATAACACTGACTGACTGCTGGCTGTTACAATAAAACTTAATGCTGCAGGATATTTAAGTTACAGCAATTTACAAAAGCAGCATTCCAGCAAGAGCCGATCAACGTTTGATAACTCATCCACAATAAATTAGCCAGTGCAATAATTTTATTGTGATTTGATAATTTTTTCAAGTCATACGCTGTACAAACATTTGGTTTGGGTTATGAGTTGGGTTTGGGTGGGGCTTTTTTATTTCAAAGTGATTGAAATTATTAGTTTGTCAATTTATTTTGAAGTAGTAGGATGAAAACAGCACCCCCAAGTTCAAGAGTTGATCAGCACACAGGATTCACTGATGAGCAGGGACTGTTACAAGAGCGTCCTCGGGAGGTCTGGAAATGTCTACATTCTGTATAATAATAAAAATACAGAGAATATTTTATCATGCAGCAGTAAGAGCAACAAAACCACCAGTCAGATTCCTTCACTAGTACACAGCTGCATTGATTCAGAAGCAGAGCTTTTAACCCCCCCACACCCCAAGAGTGGAGCAGACTGACAGCTGTCCCAGAGCGAGACAGCAGGAGAAGTATTTACAGTAATCACTGATCCCACACTGACACCATTACCAAAAGCTCAAATCATTCGTGTTTAGGAAGAAATCTTTTACAGGCCCAAGCAGGAATCTACTTAATCATGTGCTTCAGCACATACATATCTATCCTTTAGGCCACTTGCAGTGTTTGCTGAACTACGCCACATACTTCTGTCCCAAGGGAAGACTTTTAACATTTGTTTATGTTACAGGCAACATACCAACCCTGACAGTAAAAAATATACTCTCAGACATGTTAATCTTTCAAGGCTGATCACACCAACTAGAGAGGCTTCAGAAGAAAAATGACCTTCAATGCAGTACTCAATTATTCAAAACCAAACGAACCCAAGAGCCCAGCAGAGCCAAATGCTCCTGCTGGGCAGCACAGCCAAGTGCAGCCACCAGCTCAGGAATCACATCTGCCTTGGTACCACCTCATGCCAGTCCCAAAGACCCTGCACTCCCTTCCACCAAGGGAGCAGACTGCGATAAACTGTTCTGAACTTCCCTAGAAGATCCATTTTAGGCCAAATCATGGCCAGCTCTTCAAACTTCATGCTGACAGGCTGCGAGAGTCTGACTCGCTTCACACTGGGGTAAGCCAGCTCACCTTTCACTGTGACCTCCCTTCTCCCCTTCCCTCCCCAAACTCAAAAAGGAGATCTGGGTTTCTTGCTAGGAGTAATCTCCCTGTCAGTCAACCACAGACTAAGCCAGAGATGCAAAGCAGACATTTATTTTACCCCAGTACTTATTTTCTGGCCCCACGAGGGTGCCCAACTAAAGCAACTCCTCTGCATTATTTTCGCTAAAAGACTATAGGCTCCTTCACTGGCAAAGGTCACAACTTCAGCCACTAGAATGCTGACAAATGCAAGGCTTCAATCTGCTCCAGACAAACGGTACAATGAAGTTCACACATACCATAAACAAACACTCCCCAGCTTTGCCTGCATTTCTGCTCTGTGAAAATAGATGCTTTCAGCTGAGCCCAAAAGGAGGGCACTGTTCTGGAGCACAGACTACAAGTGATTGGTGGGGGCACAGAACAGCCCACTGGGCGACTCTCAATCCAACAGTTTTACTGTTTAACAATGTTGTTATGTGATGCTGCATTTAATTAACTGCTTTGACTTCAATAGACTACTTGAAAACTTAATTTTACAGAAGTAATTAACTTTTTGTAGGTGATGAAAATCAGAGCTTTTGAAATCTTCATAGTCCTCTGAGCAGCATTTAAATGCAGACAGAGCCAGCTTCAATCAGACCTGCTAAACGAACGGTGTATCACCAGCCATAGTCACCAGGCTGGGTTTCCTTCAGGACAGAGGGAGAATTTGAGTGGTTTTTATAAAAATGCTTCAGCTTTTTTTCTTTCTTTTAAAATTCTTTACCTCACTCATTTCTTTTCAAATTAGTCTTGTGTCTTTGCTTCCACTGCAATGCAACTGTTTGCATGATCCTCTGCATGTACCTGAAATGCAGCCACCCCACACCAGCATGGCCACACCACCTGCTAGACACGTCGAGAGTCACTTGGTGATTCAGACAGACCTTTGCTCCTCACAATAAACCTCTTCAGTTAGAGGAGTGGTATTTTCAGCAGCATTTAGCAAGTTGTAAATTCAGCACCAATATTTTAGTCAGCCAAACTACAGATTCCATTCATCTACATTATTTAACATGGATAACCTACTGCTCCAAGACATCCTCATTTATTTCCATTATGCTTCTCCAACATCAGGCACGGTGAAAACAGAATGGATTTCCTAAACCTGACAAACCAAACTAAGATACAAAAGTGGTAAAGCAGAATGACAGAGCAGAAAAGGGAGTAGAGAGGAAATATGCAAAGCAATTGTCTAACAGAAAATGTCTTGGACACAAATGACCAAAAGTCAGTATTTTCAGAACTCAGAATGCCCACATCATTAAAACAAAACTTCTTTGCAGGGCCCCTCCAGCATTAATTCTGCACAAAAGTGGACCCCCAGGAAAGGAGAGCATTTTGTGTCACATGCCCTATTGGACACACACATAAAACCTCATTTCTCACTATACTCCTTTTCACCATAAACCACCAAACACAGCCCTTTTTTCCTCGTGTTATCAAACTGACTTTCAGTTCACTGGCAGGCGCTGCTTGTAACCTCAGCATGGAATCAGTGCCACATCTGGTGGCATTAGCATGAGGAGATGCCAGGGAACCAGAGATTCTGAATCATGACACATTTCACATGACTTTGATAATGCAGCAATGGAAGAGCTTTGCACAAGCAGCAGAATCAACCTAAGCTCAGGTCAACCCAGAGGAGCAGAGACTCGTGTGCCTGGCACAGGGAGAGCATGAAGCTGCCATGGTCTGACATCTTATCTCCACTTACATTTTACAAACATGCTCAATTTCCTTCCCCCGGCTGTCCTGCTGTATCCTGAGATCTAGTCTTCCTCTCCAGCTTTGGCTTAAAACACAGGTGATATCATCAATTCCTCTTTTTCACACAGCAGTGACCACAGTGATGACAAAGCTGACCATCTCTCTCTCTCTCCAAAACAAGTTTGGCATTCACAACATACTTTTTGACTACACCCTACTTCTGCTGAATGACAAAGCCTGGCAGAGCTTTACACAGTTTTTAGATTGATACCACATCTTCAACATCACATTCGGGTTTTTTTGAAGATAAACTATTCCAGCTAGAATTCATATATAAAGATAACTTTGCTAACTAATAAAAAGGACTTTTTCCCCTCCTCAACAGGAAACCGGTAGTAAAGCTAGATACATAAAATTAAACACACTCAGCTGAGTTACCAAATCCCTTCTAACCACAAGGACAATGAAAATCAGCTCAGACAGTACATCAAGTTCTCCAGTGTGAAAGATATTCTTACCTCGGGTTTATCTCTGTGCGTGTTTACAGCTTCAACATTCAGAAATATAGATTCTACTTTACATCCTGTTGATAGAAAACACATTTTTAGATACATCTGCTTTTAAAGGGAAGTTTAGTAAAGGTGCAATCTAATTTTCAGTTGGTGAAGGTTAACCACTTTCCCCTTCTGATTTATACCAGAATTTCCTGAATTGTGAAGAGCTAAAGTGACTGAAATGAATTTACTCCACCTGAATGAACATTATTCTCAATCTGATAATCCATCCTCACCTTAGCTTTACCATTATTTTCTTTGAAACAAATTCCTATTTTTTTAAACACACATGAACGTTCAGTAAAAAAGTTCTTACTTGTAAATTTTGTTTTTAAACATCCTAGACTTCTTAGAATTTCATTGCAATACAGAAGATAAACACTGCTCTCATTTTTAAACATGAAAATTATTACAAGAAGGTATAGTGTGTTGTTAGTGACTCCCATTCCTCTCCATATGAAAAACAGTTTTAACCCCCAGCTAAATGGAACTTCAAGGTTGATCCTGACAAGGAATTTCTGCTTCACATTCCAGAATTCAAAACCCCAGTGAACAAAGAAAAATTAAACAGTCAGAAGAAACAACTATTTTCCAGGTAGTATAAACTTGGGGAATTACATAATTTACTCAATACACTAGAGGACCAAGCATTTAAGCAATATCCAATTGCCAAACACTGTTTTATCTCACATGAACATGCCTTTTATAAGCTACTACTACTCAACATTCATTAATAGTCAGTTCCTCTGACCTACCACAGAGATCATCAGATTTTTCTCCTCATTTTTTTCCTGAAGTCATAACATACTCCATAGAATTGGTACATTACAGAAAAAAATTAATTTCTTAGAAAGTCACTGCACTTAAAAAAATAATAAGACAAGTATTTGCCTTCTCTTAGGGAAGCTTATCATGAGAAAACCCATTTGTCAAGACCACTGTGAGCAAACACTGCAGGAGGGCCAGCACTCAGAGACAGTCAACCTTAAACCAGGTTTTTAGGAGGAAAAGCAAGCATTTCCCACTGGAACAGGACCCTTAGTCATCCTTCCACTCACAGACCCACTGTGACCCTTGAGACCAAGCCAAAACAAGCTCTGGTCCCTGCTGCTGGTCATTACTAGGGACTGGTTACACAGCAGACACTTGCACAGACCTCTCAGTCTGTACCAATAGCAGAGTTTAAGATCTGAAAAAAGGCATCATATAGAAAGCTTTAAATATAAACTAAAGGGACATGAGTTACTCCACAGTAACTACATACTCCCAGCTCAGTTTTAATTCCTCATGACCAAGTTCATCCCTACAGCAAGCTGCAGTTTCTCTTTCCTGTGTGCTCCCACACAGACCACCACCACCCTGGATTGCTGGTCTCATTTATCCCAATCCAGCTGTCAGGCTCTAACAGATGTTCCCCACTGCAGACCAGACACTCGAGGTGGGAATGATGCTGTTTCCAACAGCAGGATGAGCAAACCCCCGAGGGAGGCATTTCCCTGGAACAGGATTAGCTGGAAGGTATTAAACACAACCAGGCCTGATCCTGCATCCTGCCTCGCTGGAGCCAAGTGATACATCAACTTGAACTAATGCCACAGATCAGTCCTGCAGAAATGATTTACACCTGTGCCTTCAGATGGTTGAATTCCAAAAAGTATGTCTGATTAGCACATTTTGGTCAACCTACATATCAAACACTTTAAAAAAGGACAATGGCTCTTCTTTCACTGACGTCAAAAGGACAAGGACAGTATTTCATACCATTTTGCTTCCTTCCTCACTTAAGTGTGTGAGCAAACACTGCAAACATCCAGGTTCTCTTAAAATTTATGGTCACCCAACTTCCCACCAAAAAGCCCAACCAAACACACATACAACAAAAAAAAAAGTCACTGGAAAACCCCCACAAAAGCAAAGACAACCCCCCAAAAAAAGCCCTCTCAGTGGAAACAGGCAGAGACCAGTGAGGAAAGAGAATTCAGTTTAAAAAAAAAAAAAAAGTTTTAACTGCTCTAAATCTCTATTTTCAACACTCCAGCTTGTCATGCAAGGCTGGGAACACCAGATGTCACCACAGCACAGGCAGTTGTTACTGTGGGACAACACGGCAATTAAATGACGAATCTCTTCAGGCAGATTTCCCACCATGACAGCTCCTTTGTTTCATAATGTACTTTTCTTCAACTTTATTTGAAACTTGACAAAAAGCAAAGTACAGGCCTAGACCACTACTTTTCAAAGCTGATAAGCAAAAACAGCTTTGCACTTCCAGTTTAATGACTGGATGAGCATTTTTGGGCAATCCGTTTCCTGGTAAGATGTGCAGGTATTTCTCTGTCTATAGGTGACCTTCTGAGGTGTAGTATCAGAAGACACAATTCAGCCATCACTTAAATTAACGGCAGGTACATGTTAAACTGAGGTTGAAACACACAAAAATTCATTAGCAATCAGCCTAAAACCCAAGCAGGGCATGTTACAAACCCACACTGCCCAAGCTGGCAGAGGAGCCCAGTGAAAGCCCCATCACAGCTCCTGACAAATGATGCCAACATCAACAAACAAGGTGAGTTAACCTGATACTGTGAAGGTGCATGAAAAAAAATGCTTCAGAAAAAGAGAGCAAAGCTATTTAAGACTAAGGGAACACCCCTTGTAAGATGATAAACCTGTATAAATGTAAATTTGCCTGTCTTCTAAAAAACAATATCCTTCACTACATCAATGCAAACTGAGACCTTGCTGTAGCAGATGTGTAAATGCATGGGTTTGCCAGAAGAATTAGTGAAATAGCACAGGAATTGAGCACAAAGCTGTCCTTGAGCAGTTACAGCCACTCACTGGTGTTTTCGGGCCTTCATAAGCACACATCTATTTCCTGGCATAAGGCAAAATAAAACGTAATCCAGAGGATTCATTTGATTCTAACAAGGCTGTGCAGGCATATGTGCAATGTCAAACCTAACTCTTCAATTCCATTATAAAGTAAAATAAATTTAAAATTAGTTTTGATTTAAATGCTTCACAACCTTTCCTGATGACAAAAACAGTATAGTTAGACATATATTACCTATACTTAATTCCACTTACCATAAGCCACTGGGGTTAGCTTTAAGACAGTATGCAGTGGGCACTTCAGGTAAGGCAGTTGTTCTGAGAAATCAAACCACAAATTACACATGAAATACAGGTTACAAGTCACTTCTCTATTCAACCACTTCAATGAGTTTTTATTTGGCAGTGTATCTGTTTTCCTTCTGTTTTGATGCTAATCAAACAGAGCAACAAACAAACATCACTATTTCAGGTGAGGAGCAGCTTAGTAACATCAAGTTTCATGTGTGGGTCAAACATACAAAAAACTACACTTGGGTACTTGCCTAACACAGCCATCCCCTGATGATACAGGAAATTGTTGACATTTACTGTCTGGAACCTCAATCAGTAAATTTTCAAAAACCAGACCATCTGTAAGGTATAAAGGAAGACTTACCTGCAGGCTTGTCAAGAAAATAAGCGAGCAAACAGCGCATGACAGCTTGGTGACATATGACAAGCACATTTTCCTGCCTTTCAAGTTCCATAATTACTGGCTCCAGTCTCTGAACAAGATCTTCATAGGACTGGGTGGAGAGGAGAAATACACAGCACATTATAAAGGGAAAACTCTTTGAATGGTGTATGTATATACAGGCGATCTTACTTTCCTATTAGTCATCTTCTATATATTAGTGCACAGACAAATACTACAATAATAATTTTCCTTAAATTAAGCACACAGTTCAGGTCTTTCAGACTATCAAAGAGTAGACACATAACAAAATAAATCACCCTCATGGAAAAGCTTTATTAAATTAGCTGCTTTGATCAAGAATGCTCACCAAATCCCTAGAATTTAATTCACAGCATCTGCAAATATAAAGGTTAAGTCTCACACATCATTTTCCACACTTCACCTTCAAAAGCATTTCTCTTCCTAGCAAGAATCTGGGAAGCCCAGCCTACAGTAAGCAAAGACTTCACAAAGTCCGACTTGTTCAGGCTGCCCTTTGAAAACAAACCATGGGCTTGTTGAAGTGGCCTGGTGACAGCACCCACCATCCCACCAAGAGTCACAGAGAGGAGAAGGGTTGCTCTTGCAAGTGCACAGGGAACCTGCTGCAGGAATGCTGCTGCACCCAGACAGCAGGATCTCTGCACACACATGGTGAAGTTAATTTTCATGTCCACAGTAAAGACAACACTTCCAAAACATGTCACGCAATGTACATGAGGAGAACGTGGCACATCCCCGAGCTGGGCAGGGACTGACCACAACAAAAGCCTTTGCCCTGGTCCCAAGGCAGGACGGAAAGTGGCCCTGCTGATGGAGCCCTGGGCAAGAGAAAGCCCATGGTCTCCAGTGAGCTGTGCAAACCCCCTGAAATTGTTACCAGAGATACAGAACTGCCTTGGACAGACAACACAAATCTACCTTTGACAAATGGCTGAGCTCAACTAATCACCCCAAGGCACTGAGGGAGTTTGAAATGTTTGTCACCATCCCGGAGGACAGCACGGTTTGAAAAACAAACACGCCTTGTTCAAATGGATTAGGAGAACTCTGCAGCTTAATGACTGCCTCATTAGTAAGAGTGGGGTCACACTCCCAGGAACCTGCTCCTATCACAGTGATTGCTCTTGACTGCTGAGGAAGAGGATGACAGAGCCCTGGTTCCTCAGGACACAACCAGCAAGCAGCTGGTCCAATTACTGCTCCACCCTGCTGCCCAGAATGCTGAGCCTTCAGCACCCACCGACAGGCCCTGTGACCATCTGGTAATTGCTGCACTGTAATGGGATTGCTTTAGAAAAACTGCCAGCGAGTGATTTTCCCAGAGGCAAGGAGTTTAATAAAGTGAAAGACCGGCGTGGCTTGAGATTTCCCCAGCACTTCACCCAGAGCTGCCTGCAAAACAGCCACCACCAAGAGCAAGGATGAATAGGAACAGCCCAAGTTGGCAGCACTTTTGCATATGCAACAGTTGAAGCCTTGCAATCCTTCTTCCTGATTTATCACTACAGGACCAGCACAGGAACCATGCCACAAGATCAATGCTCTCCATTGGTTTTCTAAATTTATTGTTTTATTTTTCAAGCCCTGAATTGAGCCTTAAGTGGTCTGGGCTCAGTCGTTTCAAGCTCCTATATGCTTTCCCATGGAGAAAGGACCAACCTTTTCACTAATTTTAAAATTTATTTCTCCCTCCTAAGGCCAGCATGCATGTATTCAAGAAGACAAGGAAGCCCTGCACCTTAGAAAATTAAAAATAGCATACCTCCCCTTTAGGGTATCTGTATCTGTATTTGTCTTGGTCTCTCAGTGCAAATTCAAGCGGGTAATTTTCCTGTATTTCTTCATATGTCATTTCTTCACACACTCCCTGTAGGTTAAGAAAATAATTAAAACCCATGTATTTTCAGCAGTGCAAAAAGCAGATATCACTCTTAAATAAAGCCATATATAAATAACCTTTAACAATTTTGTTACTCTGACACTTGAAATTGTCACACATGATGAACAACTGGACTCGTGTGGTTAGAAGGAATCATTAAATCCCTATACAGGTGAAGTTACATACATGGGCAAGCAAGGTCACATTTTATCTATTGAAGCTGCTTATGTATATTAGAGGTGCAGCTGGAAAGTGTCAACACCTACGCTAAATTTCTTTCCAACCCCCACCAACCCACAATTTCATAGCATTATGCCTTCTACAGGGGAATGTTTTACTAGGAAAGACTAAATAAGAATTAATTAACTATGGCAGAATTTAATAACTTGCTTAGCCTTGTTAACAGGAATTAATGACAATTTTTCCAGCCTCTAGAAGCAGCTTCAATGACTTTCCATCCCATAAAAGGCATATTATTAAAATACTAAGTACTTCCTTCATTCCTAGTAATCAAAGCAACTTATTAGACACTTAAAAGAGAAGAACTTACTGCATCTATCTCGTTCAAAACCTTCCACTGCTCATAAGGCACTCCCAGGGCTTCAGCAGTCTGAATCGTCCTTTTCATCTGGCTGGTCCAAACTTTCAGATCTTTGATATTTTGCTCATTAATAAACTGTGCCAAGCTTTTGGCAAACTGAAAAAAAACCCCAGAGACACTGAATCAGGGCTCAGAGCCAACACACAGTGTTCAGTCTGGAACACACAGGCTCAAGCCTCTGTAAACTCAGTACAGCTTCTCCAAATACTATCAAAGTTTTTGCTAAGAAATACAACACACTCCGTTATCCAAGAGCGAGAGGAGAGAAAAGTATTAGAAGGAAAATACAAGTTTTCTGCAGTTCCTAACTTCATTTCCAGGGATTTTCCTTTCAGCTTCAACTTGTGTGCTTTCCCAATTATCCAACTAGTCAGGATTTTACAAATATAAAGTTAAAAAATAAAGCCCTCTTGCCAACTGCTTTGTGCTGTAGGATAAAGGGGAATTTCAGCCAACAGAAAGAAACATATAGAAGAGTACATACCACGCCACAACACACAATGTGTCCATCCTGTTCCCACTACCCAAACACACAACTAAAAAAGTTCTTAAACATGTGAAGAGGAGAAGGCTGTAGAGGAAGAAAGCCGTTATTACCCAGCAGAGACCCACACAAAGCCCTGTCACACCTGTCCAGGAGGTACGTACCTCTTTCCCCCTGACAGACAGCCCAGGATCTCCTCCTATCCTCCCTTTCAGATTGAGTTCACTTTCCCCATGCCGACAGAGGTAGATTGAGCGAGGAGTCACATGGATATTCATGAGGTAGTAGACAATCCGGCTCTGGATGTGATCCATCACTCTGTTCACAAGATAACTCCTTCCAACATCCATAATTTTAATGTAAGAAAGATCCCTTTCATGAGCAAATTAAAAAAACAAAAAAGAAAAAAAGTAAGATTCCACATAGCTTTAGTTTCTATTTTATTATTAGCATGCACCACAATCTTTCTGCCCTCTCTCTCTCATTAGAAAACAAAGGAGCAACGAGCCATAGAAATGAAAAAAATCCTCAGTTTACCCATGGAATATGAACTAGTCCTAAAAAATAATGCAATACTCCAAAGATACAGGATGAACTCTATTCCTTTCACATGTGAGCTGCTCACATTGCTTTCTTTTCTGTTCCCTTCACTTGCACTTCATCCAAATCTAGATCCTACTCTTGGAAAAACACAGCCCTCCCACTGAAAGGAAGATTCAGTGGAGTCACTGAAGTTACCACAATTCAGTAAGATATCCAGCTATTTTACGATACCTGATAGTTTTTTCCAGGTTACAAACACTTTCCCTCAGCAAGTATTTGTCTGATTGCACCCAGGGACCAAAAGGCACAGGCACTAATTATTCATCTCAGTTAATCCCTCCAAGGGACTAGTGCGAAGCAAGACATTTTCTCAACTGCTCTATCAACAATTATTTATTAATAGTACTGCAGTTTACCCTACCACTACCTTCTCTCAGCATCAGACAGCAAATAATTTCAATTTTCACTGCTTATTCTTTTTCTGAGCTGTAATTTTAGGGTAGCCTCTAGTTTACAGAAGGAAAAAAATGCCTAATATGCTGAAAATAACCACTACTGGTTTCTAGCGATGCATTTGAGACATCACACCACAATAAAACATAAAAACTTCTAAGAAAACCAAATGGAGGTGACAAGAAACAAGCATCATCACCTCACCCCTGCTAGTGTTCTTTGGAGTTAAACATTACTATTCCAGCCAGGCACAACCATTAGGTCCATCACAGAAATTACACGCATGAACTGAGCCGACTGAACCAGCTTCACGCTGCTTACCCTCAATCACACTAAAACGCAGCTCAGCCTTCCCTGCAGCTCTGGTCCTGAAACAACCCAGGATCACCTGGTATGGCTGCAACCCCAAATCCCCCTCTGAAATCCTGGACTGCAGCAAGAGAAACATGGCACCTCCTCATATGGTTCATCCCTGCCTTACTTTCAAGAGTTTGAAGTTAATGAAAAACAGAAGAATGCTTTGGCATGAGGATAAATAACCCAACCAAGATAGTTTCTCACAGCCCTGCATCTGCAGGGTAATTTACAAGCACAGATAAATACATTTAAAAGTCACATTTATAAGAGTGATGTGTTCATAATTACTCTTAACCATGCCAGCCAATTAAGTTATGCTTATAAATCGCTCAAGTCTCCTCTACATATGCAAAAAACAAGTACCAACCCACCACTGTAGCAAGCTTGGAATAATTCCCAAATGCTGGTTCTATCCCAGAAGAATCATACCATTCTCCAAATGGGAAAAGCAAAAAGAACACGGTCCCAGAGCAGACTTCTTAGCCAACTTTCCTCAAACAAGGAAGTTTCCAGACTACACCCCTTGAGTCAACTCTCTCTAATTTGCCAAAGGAAAGAGATCTCAAGCCATTAAAAAACATGACTTGAAAGCCTTAATCCCCACTACAGGATGCCCCAAATCATAAGAAACCGTTTTCATAATACTGTGATCACAGCATTGTTTCATCACTTACTTGTCCAGAGTTTCATCTAGTGTCTCATATGAGTTCTTGTAGCACTCTATTCTTTTCATGAAGTCTTCTGTTGCTTCATCATTACTACAATCAACATAGTCAGGACTACCCAGCTTCACTTGCTGTTATAAATAAAATGAAGAGAGGAGTACATAAGTTTCTTTCCCTTTTTCATGTAAAGTTTAAAGAAACAGGGAAGGGAAGAACTTAACACAAGGTTTTGTCTGAAAGTTAAATAAAATACACGTAAAGCAAAAGTAACTATTCTTCAGAGAAATTAAACTTCTGAGTTAGTAACATTAAAATGGACGGGAAAATAAATGAAAATCATTCCATTAATGGGAGCTAATGTGGGGGTTTTTGCTATTAGAAGTTCTTATAATGTACTTCTAAAAACACTGAGCAGTTAAAGCAAACTTTCCCCCACCACAACACTCACCACAATGTTTGCAGCAATGACCTCTGGATCGACACATACTGACTCCACAAAGAAAGTCTTCCGTCCAAATGGAAGCCACATGAACAGAAGAAAGGCAGAATGCATTAAAATATCTCTGGAGACACTAACACACACAAGCAGCATATTGCCCACTTCCATGCTAAGGTCTTTTTAACAGTGTCCTGTGTTAAATTTCCCTCCATTTCCTCAGAAAGTTTCCTTCAAGCTCTTATCAAAAATTCCTGGCTTACCATTCCATGAAGCATCATTCTTTAGACTTTTTTCCCCCAACAATTTGAAAAATTTTTCAGTGAGAAAAAATGCAGAGAAATAAAAAAATTGCAGAGGATGCAAGTTCAGCCACACAAACAGTAACTAATACTTTAGAAGCCCCTCAGCTAATGGAGTAGCCTCACTTAAAGAGAGGTTTGTGTTTTGCTGTGTCAAAGGTTTATGGAGATGTAACATTAGAGGAAATAAATTTTTACTGGAGAACAGCTAAATGCAAACCAACCCTGGACAGAAGGCAGAAAACCACAGAAAGCTTTTGGTTTGCACAGAACAAACACAGAATTCCCTTCGTGTTTCTGCAGCAGAAATCTGAACTGCACAAAGAACTATATTTTAAATAGTTCTTGCTGACAGTACACTCAAAACTGCAGGTCCAGGAGGACAGAATTGAAGCCACAGCACAAAAGAGCTGAGCTCCAAACAGTACAAACAAGAAAGGTGAGAAAAATGAGGTTTGGATGACTCTTATTTACAAACAAGTTTTGGGAACACGAAATACATTACTGACTAAACATCTAACAAGGATGTACCTTGTGCTACTGCATTTAGAGTACAGATAAGACAAAACTATCACTGCCTTACTTGTCCAGGTATTAGCTCAGAACTTTGCTTCTGACTCACCTTATATCCATTTTCTTCACCAAATTTATAAATAGTTTCTCTGCGTTCTCGAGTTGTGTTTGTAGCATCAAAGACCTAGGAATAATTACAGGGAGAGAGAGAAAGGAATTTAAAAGCATCACAGCCTGATAGTGACAACAAAAATAAGGGTTCAAAGTTCCTCAATGTGAGGAAAAGCAATGGAAAAACTTTCCCTCTCTCTACCCCACCACCTCAACATGCTCAACAGGAAAGCAAAGCCACTCCTACTTTACACACATTAATTTCCAAATATTAAAAAGAATAATATTTTGATAGCACTACTACTTCTACCAGAAAAACACTGGATGTGATAGGAGCAACCAGAATTTAAGCCTAACACAATACAGGAGAGAATCTTCCTCCTGGCCCATTATCACCATTAAATACTACTGCATAGGTTATAACTTATACTACCCAAAAGAAGATGCTGCAATCAGTCTGCTATTCAAAATGCAAGTGAAAACTTTTAAAAGCAGAAGATCTCCAAGAATTGTAAATCCTGCCTGTGAATTACACAATCAATGCAGCCATTTTTCTAAGGGCTCATGTTTAGCTCTGAACACACCAGTGTTTTACCTAAATATGAAGTTTGTCAAAGCATAATTCCAGCAGAACTTACAGTGATAGTTAATTAATGAAATTAATTAATGAAAACTCCAGGGTTGTGTTAGTAGTCTTAAGAAAAACATCACACAAATGAATCTGAATACACAGTGTCAATAGTTGAACAGCTGATGTTTTGCATCCTATTATTAAACACTCAGGTATGCATTGATTTATTATGAGTTTCTCCTGCTCTCGTCAGAGATTTCTCATGCCAGTAACACAACTACCAAAGGAAAAAAAACCTGATAAACTGAAGAGCTATTGGAATTCCTCAGTCTGTGTATTACCCAGCAGACACACTGTTCAGAACAGAAATATCTCAAGAATGTTAGTTCAACACGACACTTACAGCCACATGCCCGTTTTCTTCACTGAGGTACTGCCGGACATCATTCAGCGCTGCTAAGGCACACTGTCTTAAAAATGAGAGAGAGTCAAAGTCAAACAATAGCTTAAAGTCATTTTATTAATGCACTTGTGCCCTGCAAATATCAGGTAATTTATCACAAAAGCACAGTCCTCCTGCAAGCATGGGAAAAACCAAGAGAGGACAACCAAGCCATACCAAGGAAACGCAGTTGTGTTATCTTGCTCCTCTGTAACTGATCCAACTTTACATCACCACAGAACACCCACCAGCTTTGCCGACCAGGATAAACTTTCACTGACCTAAAGTTACACCGCTGAATCATCCCTGCAACTGTATTCTTTTCCCAATTAGCTATTCAGGTATTTGCTTCTTAATTCAGTTCTCAAAGAGGGGAGAAATAAATAAAATAAGCCAACTTAAGGCTTTTATCCCATGGCCCAAAGTTGAAGTGGAGACACAACTATTTTTCAGCAGTCTACTGTGTCTCTTCTGAGCTATTGTGTGAAAATTGCTTATAAAAAAAACCCCAAAACACAACATGTTAAAACAGAGAGCAAAACAAAGTTACTATCAAGTATTAGGGACTGAGGTCAAAATAACATCCCACTGCAGTCACCAACCCAGTGTAATTAGTGCTGGAGGCAGTCGAGGACACAAACACCAAAAACTCCACCCCTACCTACTTTACACTTGTGTTAAATCTGAACAAGAACACCCTTGAAACTCTCCTATGTCCTCAGAATTACTATTCTCTTCCAAGTCCATTATGATTCCTAACACATCAATAATGCTGGAGGGCAACATTAACATTGTACACGATTTACTTGTTCATAGAACAAAGCCCCACTTATTTCCAGTAAGTGCAGTGTCTTTGCAGTACCAACATAAAAGTCTGCCCATTTCAACAGCCCTTCTATGCATTTTACTCCTTGATTTAGACTTCCAGACTGAAGTTCATAACTCTATTTACCAAATTCTGCATGCACAGAAGGCTTTCTAATCCTGACAGTATTTCCACATTAGCACAGTTAATAGATGGCAGGAGCTGAGATTCATCAGCCACATCTCCAGTGAATAAATACAAACCCTCTTTACTCATTACTAACCAGGCAGATTAGCTCACACAGCTCTTTTCGTGTTATATCCCTCACCATTTAGTCTAAGAGATGACACAGAGGCATGCTAAAAGGTTTGGTTCTACCTGTAAGCAAAAGGCTAAATCACCACATAACTACTTTTTAGTCCTAAGGGATTAGAAGGTTCTTATGCATTATGCATTCTTGTGCATAGAAGTTGTTCTATTTGGCATTAGCAACACTCAATAATGCTGAGGGGGAAAGGGAAGGGAGAGAGAAAGCAAGAGGAGGGACAGCCACAAAGAGTCCACACATTTATGCTTGAGCTGAAGCTGAACTAAGAATGAAACACTCCATATTCTAAGCAGCCTAAATGAAAAATATTTCCATTCTTCTCAAATATCTGGTCCTTCTCATTTTGTGCTGCACACTCTTAAATGCTTTCCTGACATACGAAGAAGTACAGTGAATGTTAAAGAAAAATAAAGAGACCTTTCTCTTCATCTACCCTTTCTTCTCAAGGTCTGCCTCTACATCAAAGCACAGCCTCTTTCCAGGCAAGAGGGGAGACTCAAATGCTTTATCTGGACACAGATGTTCACCCTGGTTCTCACCTTTGCACAGCATCAGCAAAACAGGGCAATTTTAGAAGCAGTGCATTGACTGACTGCATGAAGCACCTGCCTGCTGGCCAAAAAGACAACTCCAGGGAGAAAATTATAGTGTTTGATCCTGCGCATTTGAACAGATAATGACAAGCATATTCAAAATGCTCCAGGTGAAAAATTCCAGTATGCAAAACAAACAGAAAAGCAGTTATGTGGTTTTTTCCTTTTTTATGATCCAAACAAAAGCTTTAAAATGGCATTTTAAAGAATTAGGCAGCAGAAAGAGTCACATCTATTAGCTGATATCTTAAAAAAGGGTAGGAAAAGTAATAACTATTTGCTAAAATTGCTTTGTTTTGAGTGAAAATATCCTAGAATACCTACAGGAATAACAGCAGTCATAGGTGAAAAGGCACCAAGAAGCAATCAACCTTCTCTCCATTTTTGATGCTTGAGATTAAACAATCAACAAAAAATACCCCAAATTTTAAATCAACCTAAACAAATCGCTTTTCCAGCTTCTCTAGAATTTCTTTCCTTGTCACTTCATGCTGCAGTCTCCCTAAGGCTCTTACTGAGCATACAAAAATGCAACCTAAAGCCATTCTAAGAGCAAATTACACAGGATATCATTTTAACACAATTAGCATTGAATACCGAACACAACCAAAACTTACTTCCTGATTTTCAAGCCTTCTTCATTGTCAGGCAGGAAGAATTCAAAGGACTTGTATTTTTTCACCAGATCTCGACGATACTGACCCACATTAAATTCTGCCAAGAAGAAACCACTATTAGTGGGAACTAACAACAGTCACGTGAAAAGGACGAGTTATGACAACTATGAAACCAAACTACCTGCAAGGATCAAATAATTTAGCATGTAGGAAGTTAACATATGTTACTTCTTGTGTTTTCAGGAGTTTTAAATGCAAAAACAACAATAAATCATGGAAATGGCTAAAGAACACTTGGGCTGTAGTGGAGTGACACGGCCATACTGCACTGCCTCTGTCTGCCAGTTTGCTTGGACAACAAAAAGAAACTCTTTTCCTCCTTTACAGGGGTTACTCAAAATCTATGAAGGACTACTAATTATTATTAGCATTAATAATAATTAATGATTACTAGCTTTTGCTTATGTGCATATGCACAGTGAAACAGTATTCTGACAGCACCTCCCAAAACTTACAGCTCTTACTTAAGCCAGGAAGAGTTCTAAACAGAACTAACCAATCTTGCTTTTGATAAACAAAACTTAGAATTCAACTAGTGGAAACATATTCTCAGAACCCCACTCAAATATTTCTATTCCTTAAGGATTAGTACATCCTATTTCACAATCCCTGTTAATTTATTTTTTTTTAATCTTACACTGTAAAAACAAAAAAAAAAAAACCTAAAAACATTGGAAAAAAAAAAATCAGTTTAAGTATGGAACATAATTTCACTGTGATCTTGTAACAGTGGTCAAAGAAAACTATTCCTTATCTAGGCAAAGGTCCATGGCCATACCCATGTCACAATATTGGGTATGGGGTTAGAGCAAGACAGTTCTGTTTTGCTACAGAGCAGACAGTGACACTGAACCCTAATTAATTTCATTCAATGGCTCTGAAAGTAGGTCTCTCAAATGCAATTAATGTTTAAGTTGTTTCTGACCTATAGCTTTTTTTCTACATGTTGAACTACAAAGGTTTTTCTTTTTTTTAACAGTAGATCACATTGAAGTATTCTATTTGAGAAGCTGCCAAGGAACAACTATTTGGCAGACTTCATTTCTGGAAAGAGAAAAAGAAGCAACAGACTCAATTGTAGAGTTGTAATTAAGAAAAAAAGACATAGAATAAAAGAGCTCAAGAACCAGCAGCTGTATATAGATTGCTGTTGGGACTGGGGGCAGAGGATAAAGACATAAATATTGTTTGTTTCCCCAAAAGTCACGTTTTGTTTGAATTTAGTAACATTGATGGAATTTTTCATGGTCAACTATATGTCATGGATTATAGAACAATCCAGGTTATTCTGTGATGGTTTTAATGAGCACTGGCTACATTAAAAGGTGGGTCCTTATAAGAAAAACAGAAGACCCAAGAAGATCAGATGACCAGTGTTGTCTGGCAATAGACCTTTAAAAATCAAAAGTAATGAGTTTCATAAGAATGGTTACTGCAAGTACATCCTGCACAGCAAAGGAAAAGTACTATCTAGTGGGACAATCTTTAGCCCTTATTATTAGCACCCACCCCTATGGAAAAAGTTTTCCAAAGCTAACCGGTATCACAACTACCACACAGCCACAACTATTCAAAAAGGCTTCCAAGGTTCAGTATCTAAAAACCACATTGCAACACAATTCTCTTCAGGCATCTAATTGACCTCATTTCCTTCAAAAAGCCCAGAGAAAAGTCCTCTGTATTTTTAACCACTTCACATTCTAAACAACAGAGGATTCTGTAAGGAAGAAAAGACAGAACTGATGGCTGAAATGATTCAACTAACACCAACCTTGGGCTATTTACCTCCACGTTCTGCTCTTGAGCTCTCCAGCTGGCTTAATGTTACGTGAAAAGATGGCATTTATCTTTTCCTCTGGTTTACATAACTCCCTAATTTGAACCATCTGTCTCAGAGAACAACACTCTCCAAATTAAGCACACACTAATTTTAAGACATTAGGAGCCAAAGGGTAACAGATGTTAGGGCTACTTGATCCTGATCCTGTATTGATTCAGTCCCATCAGCTGGAAGCAGCAGGCAATGTGTCATCTATCCCTCACTCAGGCACTGAGGTGCTTTACATTGATTTCAACTTCAGTACAACTGCATCACTGATGATACAAAAATGAAGGCTCTCTGGTTTGTCCAAAAAAATCCCAAATCTTCCTTTCTAATAAAGAAAAACAATAACCAGCAACCTAAGATGGAAGCTCAGATGGTAGCTTTATGTGGTATATTTTTGTAAAATTAGGCAGCAATGCTCTAAGTTTCATTAAGCACCAGTGCATGTGTTTCCTGATGTGCTGCTCACAGTAGCCCATGGAACTTCTCCTGTAACTGAGGCAAACCACACCTACCAATTTTACTGTATTTGGGATATATTCAACCAAGCACGAGCCAGATGTGGACAATATCTTGTTTGCTGTCCAATACTGGATTTCTGCTTTTCAAAGTTCACACAGTAAAGTGCTCTACACAGTGACATATATACCTATCTACATAAATTTAAGTTAAATGTGTATCTAACATACAAGCATAATTATATCCCATACATTTTAGCAGCTTGGATATAGGCTAAACTAGTTAGACTGTTTAACCATTAAGCTGCAATGGAATAAACTGAACTCTCCAAGTATCTGATACTGCTCATCAGAAGGGTTACACTGTGTGAAAACAGTCAAACATAATAATTTAAATCCTGTAAACATCCTGTATATTCTCTCACTTAAACATTATCATATACCCTCCATAACATCTCTTCTAAATACAGCATATCAGACAAGTTTCTATAAGCTTAAGAAAACACCAATTCAAAAAGCTATACCTTAGAATCGAAAGGCAGTTTCAATATAGAACTCTTCATCCTGACTTCTCAGAGCTCCTAGAAAATACATCCCTGAATATCCAGCCAAAACTCTATACTTCAGTATGATCTCATATGTTTAATGTTATTTAAATTATTAACTAGGCTTAGCTATAAAGCTACCATTACTGCACTGGCCACAGGATCACAGAACACCAAAACTGTCTTTCTCTTTTACAGAGACAGAGGAGAAGGAGGGTATATGGCTGCTCAGAACCTCAAATGAACTTAGGTCTTATGTCCTTGCCAATCTGGGCCCACAAGACATCACAGGAGCCCAGGAGCGAGGCAGGACAGCCAGGTCCTTGGCACAGCCTATCTGAGCAGTCATTTCCTGCTCAAAACACAGATATAAATCCATAAGAGAGTGATAAGGAGTGACAAAAGGCTGCCTCAGTTCCTTGGGCTCTTAATATTTACATAAAAAACTGTAAGTCATTCCACAAATGCAGTTAAACACAGAAGGAGACAATTACACGTGGCACAAAGTTCACAGAGGAAAAAAAGATGGAGAAGTCAGAAGTCTAACCCAGAAGTGCTGACTGCTCAACCACTTGTAAACAAGATTCCTTTTCACCCACATGAAGAATGAGGAAGGAACAGCAGGAAAAAAATGAACAGACCAAAATAAAGGGCAGTGGTAAGGGATAAGGGAAAAAAGGCACCTGGCAGAACAAGGAGGTAAATAAACAGTCACCAGAATTTGGCTAATTAACACTTGAACAGGACACAGAGCCTGTGTATGTTATTGCTTAAAAATACAAAAGCAGAAGGATTTTAAATAGTCAAAGCTGGCAACAAAATTACAGAAAATCAGGTTTATAAAACACCTAACACCTGCCCTATCCTTCTGATGTAAACAAGAGCAAACCCATCACCTTTTGTAGGCACTCCAATCCAATTTAAATAGCGTGTCAGCTTCTTCGAGATGTAGGTTTTTCCTCTTGCTGGGAGACCCACCATGACAATCAGAGTAGGGCAATTGGTCATACATACTGAAACAGAAACACAGAAAACCAGGATTTACCACTAACATTCCCACAAAGCAAAGGCTCATATTGGAAATATTACTGCAATAATTTCTCTCTGAGGAAGTGCCCATCCAAGCAGCTCATGCACTGTGTCTCACTATTGCAGGGGGTTCTACAGGAGTATGGTGGAACCCAACCAGGTGTGTTGAATTTTGGAAGGGTGAGTCAGTGGCAGGGTGATGCTGGGACACAAGTTGTATACAGGCAGAAAATAAGAAATCTCTATATATTTGCATACAAAACCAATACCAAAATAACACTGACATTTATACCCCTGTGCACCTCAGTTCAGTGCTTGCATTGAAAGGAAACAGCAAGATGTAGGCAATTTTTCAATAATTTTTACATCTCTAAGACAAGAGCTCAACACTGCTCAAATTTGCTTGCTTTTGAGCAAAACAAGGATGACAGATGCACCTTAATAGACTATAGTAAGACATAGTATTCACTATTTATTATTTCCCCTTTAAATATTACTAGCACTAAAATCTCTCAAGCAAAGCTCATTTTGGCTGTTACCAGGAATAAAGTACAAGTATTCTATACAATCAGATGCAATAACCTGATACAGATATACGTACAGAAATACTCATAATCAAAGTGTTTAATTAAAAAACCCCAATGCAGTAGGAAGTTGAAGGAGTTACATGTACGAACTGAAAACCTTGAAGCGTTTCCTTTCAAATGACAAGATTTTGAACATTTTGATGGCACAAAACTAAGGATACCTTGCATGAATCTATCACAGCTACAAGGAACTCCCTAAAAAGAAAGAAGATATTAAAGTGATGCAAAGATACCGCCAGCTTACTCCACCCCCTGTTTTTAAGGGAATTAATTTCTACACAATCCACACAAATGTATCGATTTCTTCAGTGTCTTGATAGAGGAGATGTCAATTCACTGCAACAGACTAAATCTCAGTGGGTTTATCTCTAAGGCATAACTAAGCTGTTGTAAAAAGCACTGCCCAAGACTCTCAAATCTTGGATTGACACAGTCCCATCTCACGAAGTCACTTGCACAAATCTGGTACAGAAATTCTACGTAATAAATTGAAAAAAAACCAAACATTAGCAAAGGTAGAGCTTTCTTAAAATACACATTGAAAAGAAAAAGAAAACAAACAAACAAACAAACCCCACAAAATCAAAATTATTAAAGCTACACTTTACATGAGACAGAGAGGAGGCAAAATAGCACCCAACCTCAAACCCATTATACAATTAACTAATCCATGGAATGAAAGCTACAGGGAAATTAAGTGCAAATCAAAACAGATCCATCCAAACACGTCCAAGTCTCCAGAAGGACACTGATAAAAGCCCTCAGAGTCAGTTCCTCTGTGCAGAAGCCTATAAAGACAATATTTTCTTGTCCCTTTTCCTCTTTGTCTAAAGTTCAGGCTGTAAATTCCTTCTCCAGGAGGGGGAAGGAAGTCTCTGGGAAAACAAAGTCTATGAAGTGCCAAGAGTACAGTGCTTACTCAGCTTAACAGCTTTGCTTCCAGTCTTAAGGACAGCAAAACAAAATATTGAGATGTGAGAAATCCATAAGCCCCTAGAAAACTTAGAAGGCATTACTCTTCAAAGACAGCTTCAAGTGTTCTTCCCCTAGTTCGAATTTTGAACAATTTTTCAACATAAGCAGTGAAGTAAGAGCTGCAAAAGGCAAACCAGGATCTGTACAGAAAGGCTCTGTACACAGCCCCAGGTCCTCCTGCTCTGCAAGAAACGGTGCTGAAACAGGCTTTTCTACCCATTCCAGGCAGAATTTACCAACACTATACCTAGAACACCTCTTCTTTTTTCTGGGGTCAGTCATACAAGTTTAACCTTCCTACAAAATACTTGTCTTTTGGTAATGTAACAATAAACCTGTACTGGAGCAAAGCTGAGGGCTGGGAATCTACCACGAAGAGATCTGCAACCCACTTCAATGGTTGCTTCACAGATTACACCAACAACTACTTTCTAAATTAAGTCCTCCTGCCTACATGGGTTTGTAAAAGACCATCTTACTGAGCAGCAAACCAGATCAACACAACTACAACAACATGAACTGAGGGACATTTCCTCCACTGCCAAGAAGCCCGTGTGCCAGTTTGGCATCACTTGCACTTCTACACCAATTTCTGTGTGTCCAGTTGTCACCTGTTATCCCAGTCATCCAGTTCACTACCTGGTGTGCAGCCACATAGCAGAAACCTGCTGGTCCCAAACAAACAAGTGGCTATCCTGTTCTGATCAGGTGCCAGGCTAACTGGGAGTGCTTTTTCTCTACAAAGACAGACTCCACTAAGACAGATGCCCTGCACACCAAAATGAGGAATACCACTGATCCCAAATACTCTGCTTTTACATAATGCCATAGTCCTGGAAGGAACACTACACAGTACGGGGTGTTACAGCAAATACCACCCAACAGTGCTTGTCTTTAACAAGAGGGTGGCAGTTTATAAATCCAAATTCAGGGCACTAAAAAAATGTTTGATGTTCTGGTTTAGGTGGCCACCATGCAGTCCAGTATCACCTACCTAAGTGGCGCTTAGTGACAAACACACCCATATATTCAGAGGTAGAAGTCATAGGCACCCATGCTGGCTAAAAAAGCAGATGTTAACAGTGAAACGACAGGTCTAAAAAGCAAAAAGCAGGTATTTTGTTTCTCCTGTACCTCAGTGTAGCATCCTCAAAAACACACATAAGACTCAGCACAGCAGACACACGTTTATTTTCTTCCTTATGATCCTGTGTAATAAACAAGGCTTAATTTTGTTCATCAGCTCAATAAAAAAGTCAAGACTGGAACAAAATGCAAAGATCTGAGGACATACCAAATACCCAAGAATTTTTAAAAAAATAATTATCTTTCACTTCATCTGACTAAATCGCAGCTTTCTCAACAAAATTTGCCAACACTCACTGCAAGGGAGGAGGAATATCCACTCTAGTGACAGCATTTTAAATGTCAATGTCTCATGATTTACATTTCCCCTTGAAGAGATGCAGACAAGTTTGGCATGAGAAAGTGGCCTGACAGAAACACCCTAGCATGCCCACAAGTTACATATATGTAACATATATGCCACATACATGGGTTTCCCAATGGCACAAGGTTCAATTCCCTTTTTCACACCACTTCATCATTCACTTTATATGAAAAAAAAAAAAATAAACAGCCCAAAAGTAGTCTAAAGGTGCAAGTTGCAGAGCCAAGGCAGACTTTTAAGGGCAGCTTTCTCTCCACTCCTTATTGCTGGATTGTCTGGCTTACCTTCAGAAATATCTCTGCACAATCTAGTCTCCAGAAAACACACTCATTTTTTAATACTTGCTTCACATACGTAACTTCAAAGGGTTTCCAACAGTCCCAACCTGCGGTTGTGCCAATAAACACTATTTTTGCTAGAGGAACATACTCACAACAGCAAAATAAAACTTCTGAGTTGTATGCCACCATTTGCTAAAGATGCTTTAAGACTTTAGCCATTTATTTTTCTTTAAAATAGATGTTTGTAATAAACCCATGTAAGATTGCATGTTTATAAACAGCATCACCAAAACCAAATGCAAGCCGTATTTCATCACTTAGAGGGAACATACAAAAAACACACCCAAAATACCAGTCAGTGAGGGAAAACAGCCAGGTGGTGAAGTGCATTAAAATGAAGTGTTGCAACTGAACCAAAGTCATTATTCCACTTTAAAATTCCTTATATATAAGTGAACAACACAGCAAGGTGCAGCTCCACAGTGAAATTATGACTGCCTACCGTTCTGGAGTTTAAGCCTTAACAGTCAAGGAAAAAAGAAATTACATGCTTATTTCTTGCATCTTAGACTGTATTGTGAAATAACGCAAATGCCAAAGAAGGTTGTGAAACCAAACTAGGACACGGAAAAATCTAGATGAGCTGTGCAGCATTTCATCAGCCCTCAAAACTCTCATGATCTTGTGAAATCAGACAAGAGCAGGTATTTTTCAGGTTCATCCACTACCAAACATATTATCAGGTGTCCCTTCCATTCACCTATAATTAGATTTTTTTTTTCCTTCTCTAGGTTAAAATTTTAAAGTCAGCTTTTAAGGACAGATGCTCTTTGTATCAAGTGAACTTCACAGTGGGTTCTTGCCGTTTCTACAGCCTTCAGTTCAAGGACTGTTCTCCAAAATCCTTGTACTATTTAGAGACTCATACACAAATATCTTTGACTATAAGCCAATACAACCACCATTCCACATAAGGTTAGCCCTACATGTTTTCCCCACCTTGTATCCAATTTAACTATTGTTAATCCATTGCATCCTTTTCATCAATGATGACAACCAGTCACCCTTCTTTGCATCCCACAGGGATGAGCTCCCAATCTTGCTGCTCTTCCTGAACAGCATCTGCTCCTATACCTGAAGTCACCCATTACCTTCCAATTTGTCTCTCCTCTTTTTGTCCAAACCACCAGTTTCCAACATCACCCTGGTACAAGGGACTCAGAACTCCTATCTGTCCTCTAGTCATCCTCATGCCACCAGCTGCTCCTAGCAGCTCCGTCATCCATTTCCTTGGAGTTACCATTTGCTTCCTACAGCTTTGATGCCAACAGTGACAGTCCCATCACACATCCTGATTCTCAGGCTGTGCTGGGTGTTGTCCTTTACCTCATTCCCTCTCCATCTTCAGTTCCTAGGGCTGGGAGCACAGATACACACAAGCAGCATGTGCACAAAGGGTAGAGTTCCTTAGAGCAGAGATAATGATTTAATGCTTTTTTCTGGACCTGATGTACATCCCTACTGCTGTACGATCAGCAAATTACAATTATTAGAATGACCAAACTGCAGCAGCTGTAGGGAAATGAAGCCATTAATGGGGGGGGGGAGAAACGTTTAACCACAGGAAATTTGCTATTTATCTCTCACTATAAACATCCTCTGCTAGCCTTTTAAAACAACTTTCACTACAGCATACTTTCCTATTTATTTTTTATGTCCACATTTGCAGCCCATTGCTTGATTCAGAGCTTGGAACAGCCTGACATTCAATGCTTTAATGCAACCTATTTACAGACAAAACTTACCGCAAAAGATCACAAAAGGCAAGTGGCAGTTATCAATAAAAACATGCACTTCTACTGCCTGCAAGTCTGACTTTGGGAGGTCATTAAAACAGTTACCTTTACTGGACTGGTGTCACCAGCTGTAAAAGCTGTCTGCTCAGTACACTGCACACGGACACAACTCCTCCTCCAAGACCTTGTAATGCACAGACTAAAAAGAACTGGCTCCTCAAAGCCCTGTGACAACTAAACCCTGGCACAGCTCACTGCATTTCTTCTTTCCCGAACAACTGTAGTTGCTCCAGTTTTTAGAAACTCACAATAAAACCAGCTAAGATGGGCAAGTCCCTTTGAAGATGGATCCGCTGAGTCCTCAAGTGGAAGCATGTATGATTCTGCTCACCCACCTTCTAGGAAGCTAAAGACTAAAGGTAGTGCAGATAAAGGCCATCAGCATGAATGAGAAAATAAAATAAACAAAAAAACCCAAACAAACCAAATGAAACACTGTTTAGCAGAGAAACTCAGAAGACAGAGTGACTAACTTCACTCAAGCTACACTTGAGGACAAGAAATCCACTTCCACCTTGAGCTTCTATTTTTGGAACAGTAACACTTGACACAATTACCTCAAGCAGCAGAGAACTGGATCTGGTCAAACCAACACTTCCCCACATCACCCAGCCTGGATAGTCCATCCTGAGCTGTCAGCACAGCTACAGCACCCTCAGCCTCACCACAACATGGGGCAATGCAAGATACGTGGAAATCTGAGGATAAAGGACTCTGCAACATCCTTGCATGGGGAAAATTATGAAGTGTTCTCAGTTTCCTGAAACAAAATAGATGGTTTTACCTAGGAAGAGTAAGTTCTGCTCCTCTCCAGGTTGTTTGTAACTCTTATCACAAATTGCTACAGACACGTCATGGGTACAGCTGCAAGACAGACTATGTGCAGAAGAATTAAAAAATGAAAACTCCAAATCTATTTTTCTAGCAAAAGGGTTCTTAAACTATAATGGGTCTCAGGCATTAAAGTTACAGAATATTACAAAAAACACACAGGTATGGGGAATTTTTTTTTTTTAAGTTACAGTCAAGAAAAGCTAAATAATTCTCCACCAGATTACACAGGACCAAAATGCAAATTTGTTCTTGGGATTTACTTTTTTGTAAAACAATCTGTGTCAAAGCTCTAACAAATGTTACTCTGTTTGGAAAAGAGATCCCACATTAAGGCTAAAATATTAAGGTCTTCTCCTTAGCACGTTTACAAAAGCACTTAAACACATTTTCTGACCCTTTTCCCATTTCAGCACTCATCTCCTCTTAACCTACCCTGTTTCAGATGCTGAAGTCATTCAGTTCTCACAGAAACACATGCCTGCTTGCCCAGCACACAGCAAGAAAGCTGAGGTGCAGATTTTCCCTTTATTTTAAGCAAGGGCTGGACCAAAGCAAGAGCCAAGGCTGCAGCCCATGGACTGCTGCCACACCGGCAGAGCCTCAGCAATGTCAGCGCAGCCTCTTTGCATGACAAATAAAAACAATTCCATGCGACAAAGCCCCTTTTGTCTGCAAAACTGCCGTGCACTGGACCTCAGTTACTTAAGTAAGGGGGGGGTGGAGAAAAAAAAGGAGAAGAAACAACCTGTGAGGCAAAGTTTGTTAATGAACCATGGTTTACAAACGCCACAGCCGGAGTCTCTGGAGGCTGATGACTTGGTTGGTTGGCTGCACCTCAAAATATGGGAAGTCATTAACTCACAGGACAGATGGGCTGATACAGCATTGGCCTTGAAGGGGGAGGGGGTAAAGGAAAAAAAAAGGAACAAACCCAACAACCAAAACAAGAACACAGTGACATTTTTAGGCCTCTCTCCAAGAAGAACACACTCGAATATAAACGCTCCCTGAAACCAGAGCTTCTAAAGAATCCCGACCAAAACAGCAACAAAAGCTACCAGAAAAGATATTCTTCCCACCCAGCAGAGCTTCCCTTGCCTTCCGCTGGGCACGGACCCAGAGGTTCGACCCTCCACGGGGGTCCGCGGCCAGTGCCCGACCCCTTCGAGCCGCGCCAAGAGCTCGGGGCCGGGGGGCGACGGCGGGGGAGCGACCCCCGGGGAGGGCAGGGCAGGGGAGAGCAGGGCAGGGGAGGACAAGGGAGGGCCGGGGAGGGGAGAACAGGGCAGGGGGTCCCCGGTCCCCCGCCCTGGCCCAGCCCAGGGGGTGTCCCGCCGGCAGCCGCATCCCGCCCTGCCCCCGGTCCGCTCACCGCCGCGCTGGGCGCTGTGCCCCGCCGGCAGCCCGTTGTCGTAGGGCTCCCACGTCTTCTGCAGGGGGTTCTGCGTGAGCTCCCGCGCCGGCGACGCCGCCGCCATCCTCGCCGCTCCCGGCTCGCTCTGCAGCGGCGGCGGGCGGGGCGCGCCGGGGCCGCCCCCGGGGCAGGGCTGGCGGGGCAGCCGCGGCCCCGCGGTGTGTGTGTGCGAGAGTGTCCCACCCTGCGGGAGGGACGGGCACGGAGCCCCGGCACGGCGGAGACGCCCCCCGGGAGAAGGGAGGTGGTGAGGGCGCCGTGCTGCGAGCAGGTGGGCTCTGCCCTCCGCTGCCCCAGAAAAGCCTTTTTTTCCCCAAAAATCATTAAAAAATATATAAATAATTAAAATATACATACAAAAATAGCTTGGCCAGGGAGCATGCAATGTGTTTTAAGTCACGATACGCTTTCCCAATTAAACCCCGATTGGCTCCGAAAGGCTGGATTAATGGCGATGAAGAACAACATAAATAAACCATAGGTTTCTTACATCCCGTTTAGCTACCAAAGGAAAAAAAAAAAAAAAGGAAAAGGAAAAGAAAAAAGCTACTGACAAATGGCCCTGGAAAGCTCCCGTGCTGCAGTGGGAGCGGTGGGTTGGCTGAACACAACGCCCAGCTGTCGCCTTTCCACATCACCTTTGTCAGCTCTACAGCTGGGGGAAACCCAGTTCCTTCACTGGGCTAAGCAAAGTCTTAAAACAGCTCAATATTTCATTATTACATATCTCTCAAGATATGTTACTGCAGACAGATGCAATGCACTGAAAATATGGTAGTGAAGTGCAATAAACCTTTTCATTATTAATCACTCCATTATTATGACACTGGCCTAAACACAAATGAAGGCCAGGACATGCCCTTTTTTTTTTTTTTTTTTTTTAAATACTAACCAGACTCTGAGCACCTGAGGATCAGTTTTAGTTTTTCTGTTCTATTACAAGCTAAAATGTACCCTTCTAAATAACAAAAATCCAGTTTTCAGAGGCATTTAGCAAGACAGTCCCAGGAGAATCAGCACTGTTTTCCAAAACCGTGTTTGCTTGACCTGCCCTTCCTTCTGTTCAGAGTTTTTTCCTTCTCTCCAAGACTGATTGCAGTTTTTCCACTGTAGGTCCCTGCACTGTATTTTAACCCGAGATTTTTTTCCTGATTTTGTTTGGAGTTGACAGCTGAAGCAGGGATAGGCAGAGGGGTTAGAGGAGTTACATTACAAGGGTCAGAAGAGTAGGAGCAGAGTGGGGGAGTTTTTGAATGATTAGAGGCTTCTTGATTTCCTCTGTTGAGTATTTATTCAATTCCACCAGTTGCCAAAAGAGGTGTGTGCAGGGACAGTTCAATCTGTGTTCCAGGTTAATCCCACAAGCCTGTCTCCTGTGCACACACAGAACATTGCAACAAACAGATGACAGACTCCAGGGTAGAGTCCAGCACTGGAACGTGTCCAACTCACCCTCCTGATGACAGCAAGGCACACTGACACCAGGATCCTCCAGCTTTCCTAACACTGTCTCCAATAAAGCCAGGCAAATCCACAACAGATGTAATAATGACAGAAAAGAGAGATTAACAGGAATGCCAACTTATAAACCACACTTCTCAGGCTTGTTTCACATTAAGCAGAAAATATATGAAACCCTTCCACTCTCTAGAAACAAAGTCTGTACTTCCTTTCTGCAAATCCACACCCTGCTCTAAAACTGAAACTCTGCTCACACACCTGCCTCGCAGCCAAGAACACTGGCCTGATGTTCATATAAGAATAGCATTTTTCTGAGGTCTGCAGGGTGAATGACCACCTTTCTAAGCCTCTCCTCAAAGTACTAGGCACACTATCAGTGAATTCTCTTCTCACTCAGGCAGATTTAAAACAGTGGCACCTGGACAAAACTACAGTAAGAGTTTGTCCAGGTGTTTGCAATGACATTAGAGGTGTGCATGGACACCTGCAAGCCTTTGTTTTTATGAGGTAATGATTTCAGCTTGGTTGATGACAAGCTTATGGGATTCTGTGGTTGATCAAACTTACTCAAGGGTTAGTTGGTTTATGGCTTGTTTTTATAACCTCAGTGCAGTAATGGGCTATTTGACCGGGGACACAGAGAAAGCAAATACAGAAATCTTGTGCCATTTCTGAGGTCTTGTTTCAAAACATGGTTTACAAGGACACTACATTCGATCCCTGAAAAAGAGAACAAAAACATGGCTCACTAGATTCCCAACAAATGATAGGGATTCCCTTCTGCACAATGTCATTGTCATCAGACACTGTCCTAATGCAAAGGCTTGGGGAGTGAAGCAGGTGAAGAGCTGGGGAACCAGCTTTGTTTGGTACAGGGAAACCATAACCAAGCCTTTACTCCTGGGAAGGCTTTTACACAAAGCTTCTGCCCCCAAGGGCCATGCCAAGCAGAAAGCTTACCTGAGAAACCACCTCTCTGCTGAGGCAAAATGGTGAGGGGAAAGGCAGTCTTGGAAAATGAACTGCTGCACAGAAATAATGTACTGGAGCCAAGTGACAGAGTTACACTTACTCTTTCTAAACAACTGACCGACAAGACAAGAAACTCAGGGTTTAATGCATACAGCAAATGGTAGTTATTTAGAGACAGGGAGAAATAGAGGCTCAACTGAGGCTTCTGCTTGACCCTCCAGAAACGCTACTTGTATCTGTAAATACACCGTATCATACAGTAGCTATATAATCCAAGTTTCACAACATCCAAGTTACTTCCATGTATCTCATTTCCCTAGTAAAGACATCACTTTATAGTCTGACAGCCCATAAAACATCCGTAAATCACCCAACATCTCTGCTTCCCGTGTTCCCACAACACTCGCCACTTGGAACAAGGAAAGACTTCCCAGTCTTCCAGGGGCCCACGCCCTCCTCACCACACAGAGCAGAAAAAAACATTCAAGGGGGTTCTGTGATCCAAGGGGGACTGAGGGACATGTGGGCACGGCCAGAGGTGAGTCAACACCAGGTGGAGGGGTTATGCGGAACGTGAGCTTTCCAGAGGCTGTCCCACTCCCCAGCCGCAGCCCCCAGCCCCTGCCCCTTCCCCACTGGAGGCCGCGCTTGGCCCGGGGACACCCATCGGGAATTCGGGGCTGCAGGCGCCGCCTGGCGGCGGCCGCGAAAACTGCACCGCCCTAGGGACGGCACCGGGGGACACACGGGGACCGGGGGGGGACACAGAGGGGACACACACACACCGGGGACGGGGGACACACCCACCCACCGACCCACACCAGGGGCGGGAGGGGACACAGGGGGGACACCCACCCACACCGGGGACGGGGGGGGGGGACACCCACACCCACCCACACCGGGGACGGGGGGGGGACACAAAGGGGGGACACCCACACACCCCGGGGACGAG